>CAUYLG010016541.1:0-59132 GCA_963573385.1 Cacajao melanocephalus
GGTTAGTACATGTTCTTTTAGCTCACAGAAGTTTCTTATTATCCACCTTCTGAAGCCTGATTCTGTCAGTTCATCGCACTCATTCTCAGTCATGCCTTGTTCTCTTGCTGATGAGGAGCTGCGATCCCCTGTAGGAGGAGAGGCATTCTGATTTCGGGTGTTCTCAGCCTTTTTGCACTGGTTTCTTCTCATTTTTGTGGATTTATCCACCTGTCGTCTTTGTAACTGCCGACTTTCAGATTGGGTCTGAGTGGACGTCCGGCTTGTTGGTGATGAAGTTTTTTCTGGTTCTTAGTTTTCCTTTGGCGGACGCCCTTTCCCCACAGAGCTAGGCCTTTCTGGGTTCAGCTGTGCTTACTGTGAAACTCTCAGTCCTCAGCGCTTCCAATTGCTGTTCTCCTTGTGGGGATGGGACCAGCTGAGCCCGACTCAAAGGGCACCCAGTCCTGTATACTCCGCACTGAGAAACGCCACGCCGCGCTGGCCAAAAGAGTCGCGCTGGCAACCCGTGGGGCTCCTCCACTGGGTAGCTCCCAGTTTGTGGGCAACAGAAATTCATCTGAAATTGCGGCGTCCACTCGCTCTCTGCTTTCACTGGGAGCTACAATCATGAGCTGTTGCTAATTGGCCATCTTGGACCTCTCCGCCCGGTGATGAAGTTTTTTCTGTTTCTTAGTTTTCTTTTGGTGGACGCCCCTTCCCAACAGAGCTGCACCTTCCCGGTTCGGCTGTGCTTGCTGTGAAACTCTCAGCCTCAGCGTTTCCAATTGCTGTTCTCCTTGTGGGGATGGGACCAGCCAAGCCCGACTCAAAGGGCACCCAGTCCTGTATACTCCGCACCAAGAAGTGCCGCGCCAGGGCACTGGCAAAACAACCGCGCTGGCCAAAAAAGTCGCGCTGGCGACCCCTGTGGCTCCTCCGCTGGGAATCTCCTGGTCTGTGGGCAACAAAAATTCGTCTGAAAGTGCGGCGTCCACTCGCTCTCTGCGCTTTCACTGGGAGCTATAATCCTGAGCTGCTGCTAATTGGCCGTCTTGGATCTCTCTCCTGCTTTTTTTTAATTTTTGTTTTTTAATAGAGACAGAGTCTCAGGCTGGTCTCGAACTCCTGGGCTCAAGTGATCCTCCCACCTTGGCCTCCCAAAGTGCTGGGATTACATGCATCAGCTATAGCACCTGGCACCCTATGTTTTCTTTTAGAAGTTTTATATTTATAGTTTCTTATCTTATGTTTAGGTCTTTAATCTATTTTGAATTATTTTTTCTTCCTTTTTTTTTGTGATGAAGTCTCATTCTGTCAACTGAGCTGCCATTCAGTGGCATGATTTTGGCTCACTGCAACCTCTACCTCCTGGGTTCAAGTGATTCTCCTGCCTCAGCTTCCTAAGTATGTGGAACAACAGACATGTGTTGCCACTCCTGGCTAATTGTTTTGTAGTTTTTGGTAGAGATGGAGTTTCACTGTGTTGGCCAGGCTGGTCTCAAACTCCTGATCTCAAGTGTTCTGCCCGCCTTGGCCTCTCAAAATGCTGGGATTACAGGTGTGAGCCACTGTGTCTGGCCAAATTATTATTTTATATGGCATTAGGTAAGGGTCCAACTTCATCATTTTACACGTGAATATCCAGTTTTTCCAACACCATTGAAGAGATTATTCTTTAACCATTGTGTAGCTGTGGCACCCTTGTCAAAGATCATTTGACAGTGTATGCAAAGGTTTATTTGTGGGCTCTCTGTTCTATTTTATTGGCCTCTATATCTGTCTTATACTAGTACCATACTGTTTCATTACTATAGCTTTGTAATATGTCTTGAAATAAGGAAGTGTGAGGCTTCCATTTTTGTTTTTCTTTCTCAAGATTGTTTTGGCTATTTAGGGTCCTTTGAGATTCTATATAATTTTAGGATGATTTTATATAATTACAATTTTATATAATTAAAATTATATAAAATCATCCTAAAATTGTATAAAATCACTTTGCTGGTGATTTTAAAGGAAAAGCTTTTGATTTTTCATATTATAATTTTATAATAATAATAATTTAATAATTTTTTATCTGCAAAAATTGCCATTAAGGTTTTGATAGCTATTGCATTGAAGATGTAGATTGCTTTGGGTAGTATAGATATTTTAACAGTCTTAAGTCTTCCCTTCCATGAACATGAGATGTCTGTTTGTTTATTTGTGCATTGTTTGGTTTCTTTCAACAATATTTTATATTTTTAAAGATTTTTAAATGTTTTATAATTTTAAAATTGAGTGTACAAGTCTTTCACCTCCTTGGTTAAGTTTATTCTTAAGTATTTTGTTCTTTTTGATGCTATTACAAATGAGATTGCTTTCTTAGTTTTCTTTTTGGATTATTCATTGTTAGTATATAGAAACAACTGTTTTTTGTTTTTTGATTATGTATTCTGCAACTGTGCTGAATTCGTTTATTAGTTCCAGTTCCAACAATGTGTACTGTGTGTGTGTGTGTGTGTGTGTGTGTGTGTGTGTGTGTAGTGGGGGGAAATCTTTAGGGTTTTCTGCGTATTCGATTATTACATCTTTGGACAGATATAATTTTACTTCTTCTTTCCCAATTTGGATGCCTTTTATTTTATTTCATTTTATTTTTTTGAGACGGAGTCTTGCTCTGTCACCCAGACTGGAGTGCAATGGCACGATCTTGGCTTACTGCAACCTCTGCCTCCTGGGTTCAAGTGATTCTCCTGCCTCAGCTTCCTGAGTATCTGGGATCACAGGTGTACACCACCACACCGTGCTAATTTTTTGTATTTTTAGTAGAGACGGGGTTTCACCATGTTGGTCAGGCTGGTCTCAAACTCCTGATCTTGTGATCTGCCTGCCTTGGCCTCCCAAAGTGTTGGGATTACAGGCATGAGCCACCATGCCTGGCCTTGGATGCTTTTCATTTCTTTTTCTTGCCTAAGGTCTCTGATTAGGACTTTCAATGCTATGTTGAAAAGAGGTGGTAAAAGTTGGCATTCTTGCCTTGCTAGTGATCTTAAAGGAAAAGCTTTTGATTCTTCATGTTGAGTAAGATATTAGCTGTGGACTTGTCATACATGGACTTTATTATGTGAAGGTAATTTCCTTCTATTCCTGTTTCGTTGTTTTTATCATGAAGTTGTTGAATTTTCTCATATGCTTTTTCTGGGTTCAGATGACTGTGGTTTTTGTCCTTCATTCTGCTAAAGTGATATGTTACATTGACTGATTGTTATAGGTTAAAATATCTTGGCATTACAGGAATAAATCCCACTTGGACATGGTGTTTAATCCTTTTAATATGCTGTTGAATTTGATTTGCTAGTATTTTGTTGAGTATTTTTGCATCAATATTCATCAGTAGTATCAGTCTATAGTTTTTTTTTTTTTTGTAATACGTTTGTCTGGTTTTGGTATCAGGGTAATACTGGCCTCATAGAATGAGTTTGGAAGCATTCTCTCCTCTTCGGTTTTTTTGGAAGAGTTTGAGAAGGATTAGTTTTAATTCTTTTAAAACTGTTTGATAGAATTCATCAGCGAAGCCATCTGGTCCTGGGCTTTTCTTTTTTGGGATGTTTTTCTTTACTGATTCAGCCTCCTTACTAGTTATAGGTCTGTTTAGATTTTTAATTTTTTTTTTTATGACTCAGTCTTGGTAGATTATATGTTTTTGGGAATTTATCCATTTCTTCTAGGTTTTCTAGTTTGTTAGTATGTAACTGTTCATAGTAGTCTCTTATTGTCCTTATTTCTGTGGTATCAGTTGTAATGTCTATTTATTTACTTACTTATTTACTTAGAGATAGTCTCTCTCTCTTTCTTGCCCAGGCTGGAGTGCAGTGGCTCACTGCAACTTCTACCTCCTGGGCTCAACTGATCCTCTCACTGCTTCCTGAGTAGCTGAGACTACAGGCATGTGTCATTGTGACTGGCTAATTTGTTTTTGTAGAGATGGGGTTTAACCATATTGTTCAGGCTGGTCTTGAACTTCTGAGCTCAAGCAATCCTCCTGCATTGACCTCCCAAAGTACTGGAATTATAGGTGTGAGCCACCACATCAGACAGTATTAGAATTTTTGCTCTGTCAAAAAGAATACGTTGAGAGGGAAAATATTTTTAAGACACATATTTTTGCTTATGGGTTTTTTTTTTTTCATTCTCAGTATTCCAAGGTTACTTCTTTTTTTTTTTTTTTTGGTAGAGTCTTACTCTTGTCACCACCCAGGTTGGAGTGTAGTGGTGTGATCTCTGCTCACTGCAACCTCCAACCTCCTGGATTCAAGTGATTCTTGTGCCTCAGCTTCTCGAGTAGCTGGGATTACAGGCATCTGCCACCACACCTGGCTAATTTTTGCATTTTTAGTAGAGACAGGTTTTTGCCGCATTGGCCGGGCTTGTCTTGAACTCCTCACCTCAGGTGAGCCACTGTGCCTGGCTCTTTCCTTCTATTATTATTATTATTTTTTTGCCTATTTAAAGAACTTCCTTTAAACATTTATTTATCTCTAGCTTTGCTAGGGATAAATGCTCTAGTTTCCCTGTGTCTCAGAATATCTTGATTTCTCCTTCATTCTTGAAGGATACTTCCACTGGATACAGAATACTAGGATGGCAGTTTTTTCTTTCAGCAGTTGAAAACATTGTGCTACTTCCTTCTTTTCTTTATGGATTCTGATAAGAAATCTGCTGTCATTTGAATTGGTTTTCCCTTCTAGATAAGGTGTCATTTTTCTCTTACTGTTTTGAAAATTCTTTGTTTTAGTTTTCAGAAATTTACCATGATGTGTTTGGTGTGGATTTTTTTTAGGTTTATTCTGTTTCATGTTCACTTCACTTCTTTATGTCATTTGCCAAATTTAGGACACCTTCAGACATGATTTCTTCTAGTACTTTTCCAGTCCCCCCTTTTTTCTCTTCTTCCAGGACGCCATTGACATGAATTTTGGATCTTTTATATATTCTCATAGGTTTGTAAGGCTCTTTCTTTCTTTTTTTCGCTCTTTTTTTTTTTTTTTTGAGATGGAGTTTTGCTCTTGTTGCCCAGGCTGGAGTGCAATGTCATGATTTCAGCTCACCACAACCTCTGCCTCCTGGGTTCAAGCGATTCTCCTGCCTCAGCCTCCCAAGTAGCTAGGTTTACAGGCGCCTGCCACTATGCCCAGCTAATTTTATATTTTTAGTAGAGGCAGGGTTTCTCCATGTTGGTCAGGCTGGTCTCAAACTCCTGACCTCAGGTGATCCACATGCCTCGGCTTCCCAAAGTGCTGGGATTATAAGTGTAAGCCACCACACCCAGCCCCCATTCTATTTCTCTATGTTCTTGAAATTGGATAATTTCTATTATTCTACCTTCCAGTTCACCGATTCTTTCCTTTGTCTCCTTCATGTTTCTGTTGAATGTATCCACTGTGGTTTTATTTCAGTTATTTGTTATTTCATTCTTTATATGTTTCTTTGTTGAGACTTTAAAAAATCTGTTTCAAGTGTGCTCATAATTGTTCATTGAAACATTTTTATGATGACTGTGTTAACATCTTTTTTAGGTAATCCCAACATCTCTGTCATCTTGGTGTTGGCATCTCTTTATTGATCTTCCTGGTTCTTCTGAGAGATCTTCCTGGTTCTTCTGAGAGAGGTGATTTTCAACTGAACCTTAAACATTCTTGTTATTATGTTATTAGATTCTGGATCTCATTAAAACCTTCTGTTTTCACTGGCTTCCTCTCAGATAGGGGGTTGCAGTGCTGACTCGTTACTGACAGGTGGGGATAAAAAGTCCAGTTTCCCCACTCTGCCATCTGTTTGCACCTGAGGTCACTGGGGCCACTTATTACTGCTGGATGGGGTGTGAGTTCTGGCCCCACATGGCCTCCACTAACACCTTATGGGTGAGTGGTGGCCTTGACACTACTGAGCAGTGGTAAGAGCCCTGATTCTCTCCTAGGTTGTCTTCATTACAGCTGGATAAGGATGAAATCCGGATTCCCTACTGGGCTTTCTCCGAGCCTACCCCAGTGAGGTAGTTGGGGAACCTCATCATAGCCTGGTGAGACTAGAAGTCTGGACTCTCCACTTGGCCTTTTCTGGCATTTAGCTGGAGAATAGTGGTTATTGTTTCAATGTGTTGTGTCTTGTTGGGCTGCCCCTTTCTGATCATTGGGTCAGAGATAGCAGCCTTCTCTTGCGACTTCTTCTGTCTGTGCCCCTTGCTTTCCAGGTTCCTGCCCTCAGCTCCATGTCTGGGATGTCGAAGGCAACAAGAGCACCATGGAAACTCACCACCATGGTCCTCAGGATGCGGAGTCCCTAGCCAGTCTGCCTTCTGTTGCCCTGTCAGAGTCTTCTCATGTTGGCTTTATATGTAATGTCCAGGGTTTTGGGTTGTACTGGGTGAAACGGAAAAATATGTTTACCTCATCTTCTCAGACAGGAAAAAGATTTTTATGAGGAGACCATCTTCTCCTGTCTGGATGCTTTCAATAATTCACATAATTCCCCTTTCTATTCCAATCTTTGTTTTACTAACGTATCAAAAGTTTCTTCCTATGTGAGAAAATGACCCTACTAAGGTTGTGTCAGCAATGAGAATTTTTTTCTTATGGCTGTCTTGTTTTAGCTAAGATTTATATACAGATAATTAAGTGGCTGCTACAGATGATGGCCCAAGTTAAAAAAAGAAAAAGCCCCTTTATATCCTTACTCTGGTCACTTCATGGTTCTGATGGAGTAGACTTTCATCCCGGGGTTGCTGGGCTGACCCGTGCCCCAGAGCCATGGGCACACTGCATTCCATCCTCCTTATCCTTCTGATCCTCACCCCAGCTGCCCTCTTGGCTGGAGCAGGTGTGAGAGTCGCATAAAGTTTGCAGGCTCAGTCTCCAAAATCCTCTTTCGGGAGGTGGGCTCAAGGGGAGTTGTTCTAAAGACCACTGGGACCCTCCTACGCCTGGCTGTGTCAGCCACCTCATTAGGCTGGGATGGGAGTGGCTTGGCTAGAACAACCCTGGGGCCCACAGGTCAGGTCCTAAAATAGTGGGAGAAAATGTTAAACATTTAGGAAACTGATACACATCAGTGAGGGAGAAAGAAGAACTAGGAAACCGTGTAATGTGTTGTTACTCAAAGTAGTTGAATTTGCTTATATTCTTGTATTTTGTTATTAAAACTGTACAGAGTGGGTTCAGCAGAAAGTGTTTATTTTCACTGTTCTACCCTCAAAACTTTTTCTCCCGGAGACTGAGTGGTGTGTATTATATTTTCTGAAGCCATATCATTGTAGTATTCTTTCATTGCTGTTATTAATATAAAAATGAGAATTTTTTTCCTCTATTTCTCCTTCATATTTTTGTCATTATTATTTTTTAAGATATTGTGGTATCATGTCAATACCTTGTAGTCTAGTGTCTAAGACTTAGACTCTGGATCTTAGGATGTTATTTTTTGAGTCAGGTGTACCCATGCCTGAAGTTGAGTAATAGAAATTGAAAGTGCTTTATAAGTCGTCCAGTGGTATAAAGATACTATCATTATTTGAGAAAAATAGTAAGCTGTTTTTTTTTTTTTTAATCACAGAAATCCTTCACAAAGATGATTTTCTGTTAGAATATGTGATGGCCTTGTGGTTTGGGTTCTGTCATTTTTTTTGTGTGTTCTGTCGGTGGCTTCCAGACATAACATACACCAAAGAAGAGGAAAAATCTTTCCCAAGAACATTCCATAATCTGATCTCAACTTTAAAATAGTTCTAAGTGTAATAGAAAAAAGATTTATCCAAAAATAATGTAATGTGCTTATTATAGGGCAAGTTCCAAACTCAGGACTCAAAGAGTCAGGCATATAACTTAAGAAAGGGCTGGAAACGTGAGATAAAGAAAGACCCTTGGTTACAACAACTCCCCCAGGTGGCCCCATCGCCTGCCCTGGGAGGCACCCACAGTTCCCTGCAGGTGTGGGAAGAGGCCAAGCGGAGAGCAGCTGGAGTGGGCAGGACAGGCAGGGGTAGCTGCTTTCCCTCCCCCAAATGCAGCCAGCAGGAGTGACCAACCCGTGAGCCTTTCTACTGAAATTCTGACCTTCTTTGGCAGCCACAAAGCATATGTCACTCTTTGGGTACCTTTTCCTCTATTGTGAGGACATGGATGGAGTGGAAGGGAAACACCTGGGGCTTGATTGCTGTGATTGACTTTGCCTTTAGCTGGGAACCTGAAGGCTGAACGTGCCCCAGAGGTTGTCTCAGAAAAGAGAAAAGAAGAAAGGAGAGGGAGAGAGAAAGAGGAAAAGGTGACTTGCAGAGAATTACCCAGGGAAAACACATACCCTGGAAATGAGTAAGCATGATTGATACAGTTCATTTGCACCTGTGAAAGTGGCGCCAGCCCTAAAGAGAAACTGGTTAGAGTTGCTGAATAAAACCATTCCTGGCCACTGCCTGCATCCCTAAAGCTGCATCTGTAAAGCTGGAGACTTTATAGCTTTTTTTACTCAGGAAGCATAATTCTTTATATGTAGAAACCTATCATCTGTATCAATAAATTGCCCCACTATCTGATATTTGCTCTTTGGTTCCACTGGGCACACTGACCTTTCTCCCTAGCAGCTGACCTTTCTTCCCTAGGCTGAGAGGAAGGAGGTGATCTGGGGCCAGGAGGTGGGGGCTGCCCATGTCCCTGGCACAGCCCTCAGAGGCCGGCTGCCCTGCAGGACCTCATGAGCCTGCAGGAACAGGGAGAGCGCAGCAAGGAGGAAGGAGGCCTTGGACCCACTCTGCAGTGTTCATTCACTTGCCTGATGCTTGCTGAGCTGTGACCTTGGCCAGGCACTGATCCAGGCCTGGAAATAAGATGGGGAGCAAGACAGGTCATATCCCCCCACTCCTGGGGCTTACTTTCCAGTGGGGTGACAGGCAACAAAGAAATAAAGGAATACAAGTAGAATACATGCTGAGAGAGTAGGTGGGGAGTTAAGAGTGATTGTGGGGGATGTGGCAGCCTGTTTTAAGTCAAGGTCAGGAAGGCCCCTCTGAGGAGTGCACTTGAGCAGAGACCTAGATGAAGCATGGGAGCCATGGCGACACCTGGGGAGGGCATTGCAGGCTGAGGGTGCAGTGAGGGTACAGGCTGTGAGGCTAGTGTTTGCCAGGCACAGCAGGAAGCCTGGTCTCAGTCAAGTGGAGTGAGCCGGGGCTGGCAGGGGATGTGTCTGGAGGGAGAAGCTTGGGACACGTATGTTAGGGACTTCTCTCTCTGTGATAACATTTACTCCAAAAAAGTTGAATTTGATAAAACATATATTTTATGATTAAAACTAAATATTTTGTGCTAAGTTAAATGAGAATACATTGAGCTGAAGCATGACACAGTCTGATTCATGTGTTTAAAATATCACTCTGGGCCGGGCACTCTGGCCCATGCCTGTAATCCCAGTGCTTTGGGAGTCTGAGGCTGGAGGATCACTTGAGGCCAGAACTTTGAGACCAGCCTGGGCAACACAGCAAGACCCTGTCTCTACAAAAATAATGACAAAATTAGCAGGGGATAGTGGTGCATCTGTAGTCTTAGCCACTCAGGAGGCTGAGGCAGGAGGATCTATCTGTTGAGGCCAGTAGTTCGAGGTTACAGTTATCTATGATTGCACCACTGTACTCCAGCCTAGGCAACAGAGTGAGTCCCTGTCTCTAAAAACATAAAAAATATCACTCTGATATTTTGAATAGAGGCCACCACTCGGGCCTCTAGGCAAAAATCAGACTATCCTTGGGCCGTTAGTGATAGCAGAGACAAGTTATGCATCTTGTCACCCATGCTGGTAAGGGATGGCATGGCTTGGACCTGGGGGAGGTGGGGAGGTGAGAAGGGGTCAGATGCAGGGTAGATTTACAGGTATAGCTGATGAGAGACTACCTCCCTGTCACCGTCCACTGCTTAGAAAGTGGAGCCCTGGGAAAAAGAAGTGGGCTCTGCCTGTCTTGTCCTGTTCTGGGTCACCCAGAATGACAGAAGGAAGGTAGGGAAGACAAGGCCTAGCTTGCCCGGTCCCTGGGCCTGAACACTTCATGGTTTACAAAGCACTTGCATGTCCCAACCTCACCACCAACCTGTGAACCAGGCAAGGAAGGTGCTATTACCTCTGTGTTGTAGGTGTGGAGACCCAAGCGCCTGGCCTTGAGAATTAGGAGGTATTTATAGACAGGGAAAGCACTGTGAGATCGTCAGGAATGCAGAACACGCGATTCCCGCTCATGAAAGCAATGTTTGTGGCCCATACAAGGGGGACCTGGCTGAGTTCTTTGAGGTTGGGCTGTGGTTGACATTTTTTTCTTTTCTAAATTTTCTCTGGACATAATGCTGTTGATATAATTTATAAAGAGATAGAGCATTCCCATTCCATGGGATTAGGCCAAAAAGTAATTGAACTATTGAAGGTATTTAGAAGAAGAGCCTCTGATTGTATTGAAGCAGCAGCCAGCTCTGACTACAAAGATGTCTCACTTTCACTGTGCTGGCAGCAGGTCTATGGCTGAGTTAGGAGAGGGCTTGGAGGTAGTTTCTATCTATCCTTCAAACCAGTGGTGCCTTTGCCTGGAGGAGATTCCTAGTGAAGTTATTTTCAACTTCTGTCATGTCCTAATCAATTTTTCAAACATTCTTTACAGCTTAGACCATGCTCAGCCTCCTAGCGGCCTTGTCATCGACAAAGAATCTGAAGTTTACAAGATGCTTCAGGAGAAACAGGAGTTGAATGAGCCCCCGAAACAGTCCACGTCTTTCTTGGTTTTGCAAGAAATCCTGGAGTCTGAAGAAAAAGGTAATCAGCTCCATCCGCAGTCAGAGGCTCTTGTTCAAGGTCAGATGTGAGAGTCAGTCATTGTGGAAGCACAGGTGAACACACCCTGGGGCCTGTTTTGGAGGGCATGGGCTTTTAAAATGCTGAAACTCTTTAAAAGCGATAGAGAGAGGAAGAGAGAGAAAGAGAGGGGAAGAGAGAGTGCTGATCACACTTTCCCCCCTGGCTCTGTATTTAAGAAACTCCAGGCCTGGCCAACTGTGCCCTATCACATGAGCAAGAGCATACAGAGGTTGGGGTGAGCCTGATTGCTGTGGGAACCTGTTGGTCTGTCCCTTGGCCATTCATTTGCTTTGAGCCCAGAAACGATACCTTGGTGGTGGCTGAGGAAGGAGTGATGAAGGCCATGGGCAATGAGCAGCAGAATGAGGATGAAGCAGCGCTCAGTGAAGCCAGGGGCTGGCTTTGCTTTGGGGATTGTGTTTGTATTTGCTCTAGGGTGGGTGCCCTCTTGAGGGCTTGAGACCCCTCTTGTGGCCATGTTTTTTCTCTGTGACCTCTGGCAAATCTCTGAACCTTCCCAGGCCTGTTTTCTCATCTGTCCATCGGGGATAGCAGTCCTTTCCTCTAAGATTGTCATGGTCATGAAATGACATAAGTTGTGTAAAACATCCATCACTGTAACCGAGTACTCGCTGCATAGTTATTGTGATGTTTGAAATGTCGCGAAGAAGCTTTCTTGTCCTTGAGGTGAGCTTTGATGTTGAGGCACTCAGGGCTACCCTGTAGGGTTCTGCAGGTCTCAGGAGACATGCTTCTCACTGAAGACTTATTATGATCATGTTTAAGTGGATAGCAGTAAAAGTATCTTCACTTAATAACAATGCTATAGGTTGAGAAATTGTGACAGGTGGATGTAGTGAAGAAGGGATGCTTTTTTCCCCTTACAAAGGCGACCTGTGGATCAGCAGCCCTGACACCCACCTCCTCCCGGGTGGATCCTCATCAGCACCCCCTGTGACACTCGTGGGCAGCCTCTTCCAGAGAGCTGGGTTTTGCATCCTTCCCTAGTCCCTATGATGCCCAGCCCTCCACACTCTCTCTTCCTTTTTTTTTTTGAGACGGAGTTTCACTCTTGTTACCCAGGCTGGAGTGCAATGGCGTGATCTCGGCTCACCGCAACCTCCGCCTCCTGGGTTCAAGCAATTCTCCTGCCTCAGCCTCCCGAGTAGCTGGGACTACAGGCGCACACCACCATGCCCAGCTAATTTTTGTATTTTAAGTAGAGACGGGATTTCACCATGTTGACCAGGATGGTCTCGATCTCTTGACCTGGTGATCTACCAGCCTCGGTCTCCCAAGCACCTCAGTGCGATCTTGCTTTCTCTGCCCTCTTTATTTCTCTTATGGACCCATCTGCAAAAAGACAGTGGATGCTCCAGTGAGGGGACACCTTGTGATTTTGAGTGTGAGACCTGCCTCAGCCAGGCTGCAAAAGGATTGACATGATGGCTGAGAGCCTAGTGCCCTCTGGAGGATGAATCTCCCTCCTAAGAGTCCGCAGCTGAAGATTCAGCTCCCTGGGGAGCCCTTTCTGAGCAGAAAGTTCCCTGAACACATCTGACACCCGAGCTTCCTCCCCGTTTGTGTGGTTTCTTTAGAGAGAGTGGCAATATACAACTGTAAGGAATTAGGAAATGATGGGCCGTGTGTTTGCATGTGCTTCTTTTAGGCTAAAAATGTTATTATTCTACCACTGCTTTCCTCTTTTGCTTGGAGTAGCTGAGCAGCTGGGAAGTAACGAGCCATACTTCGTATCAAGTTCCAGTATTAGCTTTGTCTGACAAACAACTTGGGGGCCAACCCTTGTGGATGACAGCTTTGCTAAAACATGTGGGAAACCACAGCTTATTTTACTCTTACGTGGATGTGACACCCTTCAATGAGAGGCAAGGTCAGTTCGTCTGTGCCCAAACAGACAAATGCTGCAGAGCTCATCTGGGCTCACAGAGAATGACCTGACCATGGATTTGGAAGCTCCATGCTCTTCAAGATCTGGACTTCCATCCTGCACTCTAGCCACCAAATTAGTGGCTTCCATTCCCAAGGTTACTTCACGGTCCTGGTTGGCAGCTGGTGTTCCAGCCGTCACGCTTGCTTACAGGTGACAGGGAGGAAGAAGGGAGATAGGGCTAACCAGGGAGTCCCTATTTCAGATGAGCCAGCATTGTCCTTCCCAGAAGTCCCATGTTACTCTGCCATTTACATTTTATTGACCATGATTTAGTCACGTGGCTACACCTAGGTAAATGAGAGCCTGGGAATAAGGATTATTTTTTAAAAAAATTTGTCCCTTAGTCTGATACTTCTTGCTCAAAGAGAATCAAGATTCTGCTAGAAGGGAAGAGGGAGATAGCAAATCTTTTAGTTTCTCCTGTGTCTCTTAATGTGTACCTGCATTAAATCTTTACTGACTGTAACAGGATAGATTCCATACTAAACATTCTTTATATGCAGAAGGCTCTTGGGAGAAGAAACACAAATGCCTGTTTTTTTTTGAGACAGAGTCTTGCTTTGTTGCCCAGGCTGGAGTGCAGTGGCACGATCTCGGCTCATTGCAACCTCCGCCTCCCAGGTTCCAGCGATTCTCCTGCCTCAGCCTCCCAAGTATCTGGGATAACAGGCATGCACCACCATGCCCAGATAATTTTTGCACTTTTAGTAGAGATGGGGTTTCTCCATGTTGGCCAGGCTGGTCTTGAACTTGTGACCTCAGGTGATCTACCAGCCTGGACCTCCCAAAGTGCTGGGATTACAGATGTGAGCCACCGCACCTGGCCCCAAATGCCTGTTTTTATTTGAGCTAAAATGGTGAAAGGTTAAGGCAGTAAAAGCAGTTGATGAAGGGTCCTGTCATTCAGAAAGGCCTCTGGTTCAGAAAGCAGTGCTGCAGGCCAGAAAGAGCACTGGCATCCAGGATCTGCCTCTGACCTGCTGTGACACCTCCAGCAAGTTGCTTGCCATTCTAAGCTCTAGTTTCTGCACCGGTCCAATGAAGCTAATAACTAGGACCTCATGGGATTATTTACAGGGTTAAGTGAAGCTGTGTCTGTAAACTGCCGGGTGCACAGTGAGTGAGGCCCCCGAAGGAAGCTTGGCTACAGCAGGGTTTGGTCATAAACCTTGAAGACTCAACACAGGTTGTCTCATTTTGGGTAAAATTCAGCCTCTAGACTAGGAGAAAAGGCTCTTGGTTCCTCAAACTTCATTTTGTTCTGGATCAAATCCCAAAACTTGCAGGCAGAAGAAGCCGTTACATTAAATAAAAATTGTAGTGAAATATACGTAACATAAAATTTACCATCTTAATAGATTTTCAGTGGTATTAAGTACATTTATGTGATTGTGCTACTATCATCACCATCCATCCTTTTATTTTGCAAAACTGAAACTGTTCCCATTAAGGAGTATCTCCCCATCCCTCCCTCCTCCCGAGTCCTGGTAACCACTGTCCTACTTGTCTCTATGAATTGAACTACTCTAAATCCCTTACATAAGTGGCGTCATGCGGTAGTTGTCCTTTTGGGCCTGGCTTAGTTCATTTAGCGTAATATCCTAATATCCTCAAGGTTCATCCATGTAGCATGTGTCAGAAATCCTTTCCATTTTAAGGCAGAATATTATTCCATTGTATAGGTGTACTACATTTTGTGTATCTATTCACCTGTCCATAGAAGGAAGCTTTTAATGATTGGAGATTTGGAAGGAGCAGTCATGGCCAGAGGCTCTGAGATGAGAAAGCTGGAGACTTGTTCAGCAAGTACTGAGGCTCATTTTGGCTGGTGCCCAGGGTTCCAGGTGAATCCTCGGGTGATCTTGAGTTAGATATGGGGTGCAAGTTTGATACTGGGTGCAAGGTTAAGAATCACGAGCTTGATTCTAAAGGAGTGTGGAGCCATGCAAGGTTGTTGAGCAGTGAAGTGGATAGAAAGCTGTGGTTTATTTACCTAATTTTCACTTTTTCTCCAAAAAATATTTGGGATACAGGATTCACTGGAAGAAGAGACATTTGGAAATTTTTGTAGTTGCCCAGAGTTCAAAGGAAGCTAGTATTTTCAATGTAAGCTAGTTGAAAAGAAAGGAAGAGATATTTCTTTGGGTTAGCCTTGTTGGCTGGATAAGCGAGAGAAAAACCTTGAAGCCAGCAGGTGGCGCTGCAGGGCTGAAAAAGCCACAGCGAGTCTTGTGTTGTGGGGCAGGCAGCCTTCTCCGCCCCAGCTGTGCCCAGTTTTATCCAGGTCAGATCTCTTTATTCTAGAAACAGATGTGGATTCTCCTACCAGCTGAAGATTGCATGTCCCTCCTAGCTTTCTTTCATTCTACCCTTTTGCAGCCTCTCTTTTTCCTGGTAATTTTTCTGTGGATTGAATGAGTTATGTGAAAAAGCCCATTGTGTAGGAGAGCCTGACCTCATTGAGCTGGTTCTCAGCCCAGTCAGTGCCTTTGCAAACTGCCCAGGTATGCAGAGATGCTGCCATTTCCTTCTTGTCATGGGCAGGTAGCCAGGTGGCTTCAGCACCATCAGCCAGAAAATGAGGGAATCTGTTCGTTTGGGATGCTTGAGGCATGATGCTTGGAGAAGATGCCCACCTAGGCCCTTCTGAGATCTTTCTAGGCAGGGCCAGGATCAGGGTGAGGTCAGGGAGGCACTGCTTTGAGTGCAAATTTTTTTTCTTTTTTTTTGAGATGGAGTCTTGCTCTGTTGCCCAGGCTGGAGTGCAGTGGCACGATCTCAGCTCATTGCAACCTCTGCCCACTGGGTTCAAGCCATTTTCCTGCCTCAGCCTCCTGAGTAGCTGGGACTACAGGCAAGTGGCACCATGCCCAGCTAGTTTTTGTATTTTTAGTAGAGATGGGATTTCACCATGTTGACCAGGCTGGTCTCGAACCCCTGACCTCAAGTGATCTGCCCGCCTTGGCCTTCCAAAGCGCTCGGATTAGAGATATGAGCTACCAAGCCTGGCCTTGAGTGCAGAATTTAAGGGGGCACTGGAAAACTCAATAATCAAGACAACAATGACATTTAAATGCAATATTTAAAAAAATACAGGTAAAATATATGATGAACAAAATTGGAGCTTTGTCCTCCTCCCAAAGGAAGGGAGGAAGGCTTGGGAAGGGCAAAAAGGTGCCTTGGGCTCAGGAAGAACAGAAGCACAAAGGTAGTTTCTCCTTATGCGCCTGCTGTTAGGGCCAAACTAAGCCTTCCCCATGCCCATCTGTAGAGCTCACCGCTTAAAACCATGGCGCCTCCTAATCTCTGCCCCATCTCATGTGCTGCCAGGTGGACATCTGTGTGCATCAGTTCCCAGTGATGAACCATCCCAGCTTAGAGCAGGGAAGCCTAAGTCTGAGCCATGACACCATGATAGGGCTGTTGAGAGTTCAGGCTGCATTCAAATATACTCTCTTGTTGTTCCCATAAGCCAGCCAAGTACCCCAAATCAGCTCTCTTCTCAGTCAGCAGTGGGTAACCTGTATTTATGAGGGCTGCTGGACAGCTGTGGCTCTGCTGGGCTTGGCAGGGCTGGACCAGGCCCTCTGAGTCCTTTTCATTGAAGCCCAGGGAAGGGAGAGGCACTCTGGTGCTTGCTGTTTTCATGGCAGAGGCGATAGCTCTGTGGGGACACGGCTACATCACACAACACTTAGTGTTGCCCTTAGTGCTTTTGCCTAAACAAGGCTCACATCTGCTCACATTGGCCAAAGTCTGGGGATGGGGAAGTCTACTCCATTGAGAGCAGGGTTTCTCAGCCTTGGTGCTATTGACATTTTGGGCCATATGAGTCCTTGGTGTGGGGCTGCCCTGTGTATTTTGGGATGTTCAGCAGCATCCCTGACCTCTGCCCACTAGATGCCAGTGGCACTCCCTTTCAGCGTGACATTTGAAACTGCTCTCTAGGAGACAAAATTGCCCCCAGTAGGGAACCACTGACTGGAGGTAAGCATGGCAAGAGAGGCGCAGGGTAATTGTGGTCCAAATAGTCAACCATGTGTTCTAAATACCCTGTGTTGCCGGGCACAGTGGTAAAAATAAAAAATTAATAAATAAATGTCCATTGTGTGAACATGTGTCTCTGTATTTTTGGTTCAGAAGGATTGGTCAGCATATAGGGACTCACTTTCTGAAAAAACAAGAGAGCTAAGGCCCTCGTCCACCAGCCCCACGATTGCCCGACGTGACTGCAGCCATGGGGTGGCCCTCTGCTCATCCCCTCGCCTGTCACAGGAAGCTGTTTCTTTGCTCTTGCCCAGTGGTTCTTGGATGAGAAGCACCTGGGAACTTGGTGGAAATGCAAAGTCTTAGGCCCCATTCTGGGCCTTCTGGATCAGAAACTCTGGGGGTGGGACCCAGCAATCTGCCTGTTAACAAGGCCTCCAGGTGATTCTGACGCACAATCAAGTTTGAGAGCAGCTGCTTTAGTCTAATAAGTGGGTTTAGCCATGAGTGTAGAATTGAGCCTCCTGCACCTGGAGATGCTCATTCAGCTGGTCTGTGGCAGAGCCTGGCCTGAGGATTTTACAAAATTTCTTCTGGGGCCCGGGATGCTCACAGGTGCCTGTTCAGAGCCATGCCTGTACAGAGGCTTCTCTAGTGTCTTGGGCCAAAGCATGTTGGACTAACATAGGCACCACCATGGATCTGTCATGTCATTTTATCATTTATTTCAGTGTATTTATTGAGCCTCTATTTGCTATGCCCTCATGTTAGGCTGCATGGGGTATTGAAATGTATAGAAAAGAAGGCACTTGTGCTCAAGTAATTTGCAGCCTAGGGAGAGGGACATATAAATAGCTGACAAACATAACAATCCTGCAAGGCTACACCACAGTACAAAGGTAAGTTCTGTGGAAGCACAGCAAGTTGAATGTATGGTAATAGCAATATTAATAGCTTACCATTATTAATAGCCACTATGGTATGGGGCTTTGTTACCTAAGATGTGATGAGCTGGGCCTTAGGCAGCTCAGCATCTAGCTACTAGGAGCTTATTTTACATGCACCAGGCTGACTACAGAAAGGCTCCTTCCTCTGCTCTGTAGGAGATGATTGTCATCTGGCTGCTGCTGTAGCATGCTGTACTCTGATGATTTTGTTCTTTCTGTGATGTGGATTTCTTTTTTTAAAAACTTTATTTTTAAATTTCCAACTTTTAAGTTCAGGGGTACATGTGTAGGATATGCAGGTTTGTTAAATAGGTCACCATGTGCCATGGTGGTTTGCTGCACAGATCATCCTGTCACCTAAATATTAAACCCAGCATCCATCAGCCATTCTTCCAGATGCTCTCCCTCCCCTACTCCACACCATCCAATAGGTCCAGTGTGTCTTGTCCCCTTTAACCCATGCATCCATTTGTTCTCATCATTCAGCTCCCACTTACAAGTAAGAACATGTAGTATCTGATTTTGTGTTCCTGCATTAGTTTGCTGAGGGTAATGGCTCCCAACTCCATCCATGTCCCTGCAAAGGACAGGTTCTCATTCCTTTTTATGGCTGCATAGTATTCCCTAGTGTATATGTATCACATTTTCTTTATCCAGTCTATCATTGATGGGCATTTAAGTTGATTCCATGTCTTTGATATTGAGAATAGTGCTGCGTTGAACATAAGCATGCATGTATCTTTATGAAAGAATGATTTATATTCCTTTGGGTATACACCCAGTAATGGGATTGCTGGCTTGAATGGTGTTTCTGCCTCTAGGTCTTTGAGGAATCACCAGACTATCTTCCACAATGTTTGAACTAATTTACACTCCCACCAACAGTGTAAACGTGTTTTTTCTTCACAACTATGCCAGCATCTGTTGTTTTTTGACTTTTTATTAATAGCCATTCTGACTCACATGAGATGGTATCCCACTGTGGTTTTCATTTGTATTTCTCTAATGATCAGTGATGTTGAGCTTTTTTTCATGTTTGTTGGCCGAATGTACATCTTCTTTAGATAAGTGTCTGTTTATGTTCTTTGCCCACTTTTTAATGTGGTTGTTTTTTCTTTTATTGAGATGGAGTCTCTCTCTATTGCCCAGGTTGGAGTGCAGTGGCACAATCTTGGCGATTCTTCTGCCTCAGCCCCCTGAGTAGCTGGAACTACAGGTGCATGCCACCACACCTGGCTAATTTTTGTAATTTTAGTAGAGAGGGGGTTTGACTATGTTGGCCTGGCTATTCTCAAACTCCTGACCTCAGGTGATCCACCCGCCTCGGCCTCCCAAACTGTTGGGATTACAGACATGAGCCACTGTGCCCGACCTATTTTTTTCTTGTAAATTTGTATAAGTTCCTTGTAGATGCTGGATATTAGACCTTTGTCAGATGGATAGATCGCAAAAATTTTCTCCCATTCTGTAGGTTGTCTGTTCATTCTGATGATAGTTTCTTTTGCTGTACAGAAGCTCTTTAGTTTAATTAGGTCCCATTTGTCAATTTTTGCTTTTGTTAGAATTGCTTTTGGGGTCTTCCTCATGAAATCTTTGCCCATGCCCATGTCCTGAATGGTATTGCCTAGATTTTCTTCTAGGGTTTTTATAGTTTTGGGCTTTACATTTAAGCCTTTAATCCATCTCGAGTTGACTTTTGTATATGGTGTAAAGAAGGGATCCAGTTTCAGTTTTCTGCATATAGCTAGCCAGGTCTCCCAGCACCATTTATTAAATAGGGAATCCTTTCCCTATTGCTTGTTTTTGTCAGGGTTGTCAAAGATCAGATGGTTGTAGGTGTGTGGTCTCATTTCTGGGTTCTCTATTCTGTTTCATTGGCCTATGTGTCTATTCTTTATTTTTAATTTTTTAAATTTTTTTACCTTTTTTTCCCCAAGTATGCCCTACGTATTTGCAATGTGTCTATTCTTGTATCAGTACCATGTTGTTTTGGTTACTGTAGCCTTGTAACATAGTTTGAAGTTGGGTAGCGTGATGCTTCCAGCTTTCTTGTTTATTGCTTAGGATTGTTTTGGCTGTTTGGTCTTTTATTTTTGGTCAAGTGTCAATCTCCTGTTTTATAGAAAAAGAAACTGGAGACCAAAGAGGTTACGTAATGTGCCCAGGATAACATAGCAGAATCACTCCAGTTCCCATGGCCTTGCCCGAACACATATTTATAAGTGGTTCTGAAAAGCTGAGTGATACTTATACAATTCTGCCCTTCCTGGCCAATGAGAGTGTTTTCCTCATTTCAGGGGATCCCAACAAGCCCTCAGGATTCAGAAGTGTTAAAGCTCCTGTCACTAAAGTGGCTGCGTCGATTGGAAATGCTCAGAAGTTGCCTATGTGTGACAAATGTGGCACTGGGATTGTGTGAGTATCTGCTTCCCACAGCCTTTGCAGGCCCTGCAGGTTGGGTAAACCATGAACATGTGGAAAGTGCTGGATGTTGCATATTTTGCTTGTGAAGGAGGTAAATCCCTCCCGGAAAAATGCAGTAGAGAGGCCGGGAAGGTCCTGGGTCCCAGAGCCAGGTTGTGAAGGTTTTCCTTCACTGCAGAGCCCTTAGGTTATGAACATGTAAAAGGAGAAAAATCAGGACTGCTCTGTTGAAGTAGGAGGGGCTTCTGGAAAAATGTCTCTGGACCCTGGGAAGAAAAAAAGCAAGTCCCTTATGACTGGAGGCCAGTTGGGAGGCCTTGGTTTCTCCTGTGATGGGTCCCTGGGGAGGAGCCCCAGGCCCCTGCTCTGGAAGGATGGTGCAGAGCTCGGGCGCCACCTGCAGGTGCTTGTCACTGAGAGAGTCCCTTTCCTCCCTTGCTTTCGTAGCGGTGTGTTTGTGAAGCTGCGGGAGCGTCACCGCCATCCCGAGTGTTACGTGTGCACTGACTGTGGCACCAACCTGAAACAGAAGGGCCATTTCTTTGTGGAGGATCAAATCTACTGTGAGAAGCATGCCCGGGAGCGAGTCACACCACCCGAGGGCTACGATGTGGTCACCGTGTTCCCCAAGTGACCCAGCAGATTTCACCACTGTTCTCAGCCGACCTCTGCTGCAGCTTGTTCTCTCAGTGTTCTGGCCCTCTCCTATCTTGAAAGTTGTCTGCTTACTTTGGTTTTCCCCCTGCCGGTAAAACATTGAGTCCCCTGCCTTGGTTAATTGACTCACACCAGCTGTGTGATCCACGCTTTTACAATAAAAGGATAAAACTGTTTTGTTCAGTGTCCCTTTGCAAACAACCCCGTGTCCCTTCCTCCCCTCTGTTCTCTGCTGCATTTGGACATCAGCCAAATTTGAACCCAATCAAATATAATGTGCCTGACATTGATTTTGTTTTTACTCAATAAATTTATAGACTCCAAAGCAGTGTGGTGTCTGTTATCTGAGCACGTGTCCCATTTCCTACTCAAGCCTGATGAGATTTCTGAGGCCTGTCCTCTTGTTTTGGGTTTCTTGTTTCTCTCAGATTTACTGGCCTTTCCCCCCTTCAACTTGCCTCTTAACAAGCTCTCTTCTTATATTTCTTTGAAGCTTACTTGAAATCCTCTTTGTCTAATGCTAATATAAGATACTTAACTGTTTTAATGAAATGAAGTTTTCTTTGATTTGGGCTGTCCTGAGGCTTAGCTGAGGAAATGAATGCTTCTCAAATAAAAGGTGGGAGCTTTAGCAGTTGGCTTGGACACATTCCCCAGTAAGTCTCTCTCCAGGCTGGTTGCTGCCATCCCAGCTGCTCTCTGTGAGGGGCAGCAACCTTTGGAAAGTGTCCAATAGCAGCAGAGAGCCCAGGACATGGCCACCGTGCCCTCCTCACAGAGGAGACTGGGGACCCTGGCTGCTAAGAAATCTTGAGTCCTGAGTCAAGATCTGAGGTCACCACAGTTTATCTCCTGGTGACTAATACCTCATGGGTCAATTGCTCAAACAGTGGTGCCCCCATCCCTCCCGACACAGACTAAGTGGTTGTTATAAGAGGTGGACAGGGTACTCCAAGCAACCCTCCTTCCTCCAAAGGAACAACCATCTGTCCTTGAGCAGTGCTCACCACCCTCAGTAATAGTTTATGACCTTGAATTATGAATGGACTGACATGGTACATACTCTAAGAGTAAGAATTTCAATCAGTGCCAGGATTTCATAACACAGACTCTGAAGCCAAAATGTACCATGGACAGTTTATGCGCATGAGCAGTTTTAGTGCTTCAACAAGCAAAACTTAAACTGTTGAGGCAGAAAATCATGTCATGTTAAAGGTCTCAATTTTTTTTTTGCAGTTTATTAGTTTTTTTTTTTTGAGATGCAGTTTCACTCTTGTTGCCCTAGCTGGAGTGCAGTGGCACGATCTCCACTCACTGCAACCTCCCCCTGCCGGGTTCCAGCAATTCTCCTGCCTCAGCCTCCTGAGTAGCTGGGATTACAGGCACGCACTACCATGCCCATCTAATTTTTTTGTATTTTTCTTTTTTAGTAGAAATGGGGTTTCACCATGTTAGCCAGGCTGGTCTCGAACTCCCGACCTCAGGTGATCTGCCCACCTCGACCTCCCAAAGTGCTGGGATTACAGGCCTGAGCCACCACACCTGGCCTAGTTAATTAGTTCTTACTTTAAACCCCATCTACCTCTTCGCTTGTAAAAGTCAAGGTGACTTAAACTTTGCAGTTTTCAGAAGTCAACATAAAATGAAAAGTCTCTGAACCACAGCAGGTCTGTCTGACTCATTTACAAAGACATTAACAGTTGTGATTTGGATTTTGATTGTAAGGAATAGATGAGTCATAGATTCTTAGAACTTTCTGCCAATCAAATGTCTGACATTTGTCAGTATTACTTCTTAGGTGTGGGTCTTCCATACAGATATCTTGCTTCCAAGGGAGGCCAAACACCAATAGCATCAGGTGACCATTATTATTATTAAATATAGCCTGTACGGGAGTTCATTTCCTGACTGAATGAAACACAATGTCAGCATTACCACCCCTAAGTGCAAGCTGTTATGTGGCTAGGAACTTCCCTTTTTCCCCTGGCATTTGGCATATAAAAATATTACCTGCTCTGCCAGGTGTGGTGGCTCATGCCTGTAATCCCAGCACTTTGGGAGGCTGAGGTGGGTGGATCACTTGAGGTCAGGAGTTCCAGTCCTGGCCAGCATAGTGAAACCCTGTCTCTACTAAAAATACGAAAGTTCACTGGGTGTGGTGGTGCACACCTGCAGTCCCAGCTACTCTGGAGGCTGAGGCAGGAGAATCACTTGAACCTGGGAGGTAGAGGCTGCAGTAAGCCGAGATTGCACCACTGCACTCCAGCCTGGGTGACAGTGAGACTCCGTCTCTTAAAAAAAAAAAATTCCTGCTGAGAGCAATTTGAGATTTGGCCTATTTTTTTGTGCTTCATGTCTACCATATTTATCTGATTGTTTCTCTTTCATGCTTCCTCTAAAATGAAAGAAGATTGGAAAGAACAGTCTAACCCTGTAACCATCTTTAATTACTAAACTTTCAGAAAATTTCCTGAAGAGGAAAAATCAGCCAGTCACGCAAACTTTGATCAAGCTGTTCTTTCTGACTTGGTATACTCTTCTTGAACCTCTTGATTTATTTAGCATTTAATAAAGTTCTGTTGTCTTTGGAGATTGAGCCACCCCCTCCTCCAGACAGGCTTCCTGACTGCCCAGCATGACTTGGATGCCACTCTCCTATGCTCCCATACCCAGGGGACACCTCCTTTTTGGCATGCATCACACAAGACACTAATCACTCATCTCCTGGAAGGAAAGAAGCTTCCATGAGAGCTGATCCTTTGTCTTTTTCAGCTTTTTCTCCTCAGCACTCAGCTCAGTGCCTCACAAGTGGCAGATAGCCCACAAGCTTGGTAAATCTGTAAATAGCTGATTGCTGCTTCATCGCTGTCCAATAGAACTATGATGCAAGGCATGAATGTAATTTAAAATTTTCTACTAGCAATGTGAAAAGAGAAAAAAAGCAGATAAAATTAATTGTAATAATTCTTTATTTTTTTGAGACAAGGTCTTGCTCCGTCACCCAGGCTGGAGTGCGGTGGCACAATTATGGCTAACTGCATCCTCGACCTCATGGTCTCAAGTGATCCTCCCACCTCAGTCTCTTGAGTAGCTGGAACTGCAGGTAAAAGCCACCATACCTGGCTAATTTTTATATGTATATGTTTTTTGAGACAGAGTCTTGCTTTGTCATCAGGCTAGAGTTCAGTGGCGTGATCTTGGCTCTCTGCAACCTCTGCCTCCCAGGTTCAAGTGACTCCCCTGCCTCAGCCTCCCAAGTAGCTGGGACTACAGGCGCATATCACCATGCCCGGCTAGTTTTTTGTATTTTAGTAGAGACAGGATTTCATCATGTTGGCCAGGATGGTCTTGCTCTCCTGGCCACATAATGCACCCGCCTCGGCCTCCCAAAGTGCTGGGATTACAGGTGTGAGCCACTGCGCCCAGATAAATTTTAATTTTAATAAATTAAAATTTATCTGGGCGCAGTGGCTCACACCTGTGAGTCGTTGTCCTCGCAGCTGTTTTAAAAATACTCTAAACCTGCCTGTAGGAAACGGCGCAGGGGGCAGGGAGGCAACCTGAGCACCTCCGGCTTTCATTTTGGAGGAAGCGCACCCATCGCGAGCACAGGCGCGCCTGGGAAGGGCACAGAGCCGCGCGTGCGCGGCACAGTCGCAGTGCGCAGCCAGATTCGGGGGCGGCGCGCGTGTGTCTCGAGGCTCCTTGTGGGCTGGCGTCCCACGCCGAGGGTGGTGGCGGCCGGCTTTCCAGAAAAGCCGCGCACCAGGCTCAGCTCTGCTCGCAAGCAGGAGGCGACAGGAGAGGAAACTTCAACCCGGTAAAGTGCTCGGTCGCGGGGACATTTGCCTCCTCCTGCCAGTCACCTCCTCTGCTCTAGTCCCTCCCGCCAGGAATCCTTAGAGCGCCCTTTCTCCCCACTCGCTCTCATCCCGCGTCTCCCCTGTTTGCCCCAGCTTGGCTCAGGGCCATAGTTCTGCGCTCTTCAGCGGACCGCGCCACCTGCAGTTGTTGCTAGCGGGAAATGGGGCAGCCGCACCCCAGCACTGCCGAGTGCCCAAGGATGGTCAGCCGGGGAGGGCAAGCAGCTTCTTTCGGGGATTCTGATCTTACTGTACAAAGCGGAAATAAGTTTGAGGGTCAACGGCCTCAACTGAGGGGCTAGTTTGGTTACGAGAACTTAAGACGAATGATTAACCAGGGGCGTCCCGCACCCATTTTCTCCTCCTACACAGTCTTTAAAATCCAGAGAAGGGGGCCGGGCGCGGAGGCTCACGCCTGTAATCCCAGCACTTTGAGAGGCCTAGGTGGGAGGATCATGAGGTGAGGAGATCGAGACTATCCTAGCTAACACCGTGAAACCCCGTCTCTACTAAAAATACAAAAAATTAGCCGGGCGTGGTGGCACGCGCCTGTAATCCCAGCTACTTGGGAGGCTGAGGCAGGAGAATCGCTTGAACCTATGCGGCAGAGGTTGCAGTGAGCTGAGATCGTGCCGTTGCCCTCCAGCCTGGGCGACAGAGAGAGACTCTGTCTAAAAAAAAAAATGCAGAGAAGTGGGGCATGGCCCATTTTGACCGTCTGGAGTGTTGCAAACACTTCTGTGATGCCTGCTCTGAGACCTGTGGGGGGAGCTTGGGAATCGATGCCATTCAACCACCCCCACACTTAATCCCAAGGGTGAGAGAAAATGCCTAATTTGCCAGCGCCCCAGGTGCAGCGGGGCTAGGCAAAGGAGGCATTCTCAAATTGGAAACAACCTCAGTCACCATTAACAGAATGAATAAATTCTGGGTGTATTCACACAATGGAATTCTATATAGCAATGAAAAAGAATGGACTGTTGATCCATACAACAACATAAATGAATTGTCCAGACATTATTTTGTGAGAAAGACAGACACAAAAGAGTACAAACTATGATTCCATTTATATGAAGTTAAGGAACAGGCAAAATTGACCTGCCGTTTAGAGAATAATGGCTACTTCTGGTTGAGGGGCTCAAGGTAAAAATTGAGAGCAGTTAGCAGAGGCAAGTACTTCATTCACTGCTACTGCAACAGGAGTGCTCAAGGGAGAGTGACTTCCTGAGCAAAATTTAGTTGGGATTGTTTAATTGGGTCAAGGATTAGAATGGAGAAGTGGTGAGAAAGCAACGTTGCTGATTCAGGTCCCAGAAGCAGTGGCATGTAATAGCAATGAGGCCATAAAGCCTACATCTTGATTTCTATTTCTCAGCATTCCTGTGATTTTTGTGGTCAGCAAGGTCTGAATCAGGATGGCCCATGGTATTTACTTGCCACCATCTTCCTTTGGAATTTATTGCTCCTTAGAATTTAGTCTACTTCTGTCAGTCTCTGAAACTGTCTTTAGGCAAAGAAATACAGTCTGAAGGCTGGGCGTGGTGGCTTATGCCTGTAATCCCAGGACTTTGGGAGGCCGAGGTGAGTGGATTGCTTGAGGTCAGGAGTTCAAGACCAGCTTGACCAAAATGGTGAAACTAAAAATACAGAAATTAGCTGGGCATGGTGGTGGGCGCCTGTAATCCTAGCTACTCCAGAGGCTGAGTCAGGACACTCTGAAGTTCATGAAAGAAGCACTGCTTTCACAGAGGTATGAGGACATGAGAGAGCCATGGAGGCTAAAAATATCCTATACCTTGATCTAGATGGTTACAGGGGTGTGTATGTGTGTAGACATCCATTGAGCTGTGTACTTATTGGTCATGAAAAACTTATTTAAGAAATGAATTTATGTATTGCACAGAAAAATATTTCTATTGCATTGTTGAGTGAAAAAGGCAAGTTATACTTGAGCATTTCTCCCTGAACTCACTTCTACCAAAAATTTTACATATAAGAAGAAGACTAGATAAAATATTCCAAGATATGAGATTGTGGATGAGTTTTATTTTTGGTTGTTTGCATTTTCTAAACTTTAGAAATAGAATTCCTACGTATTGGAAGCGGTCCAGAGTCTTCTCCAAACTCCCACAGCCCCAGGCTCAATAGCAATGACCACAGCATTCACAACCTCTGACCCAATGCACTGGCAACATCATCAGCTCTACCAGACAACCAGAAGTAGCCGTCTTCATCCATGATCCCTCTGTCACCTGTGAGGTAAAGCATGTGGCCTCTTGCTGAAGCGTATTCCTCCCAGCTCACCTGATAAAATGACAAATCCAGAAACCTACATTTACTTCCCTTTTACAATCATTTAGTGATATGAATTGAGCACTCTGGCTACCCTCAGGGGAGACTGAGAAAAAAAGTCAGGATCCCCACTCTCCAGGGGATCCCACACGGAAAACTCAACACACACGGAGAAATTTCCTTGGTCATTTCTCTTAACCTCAGCTTTTTTTTTTTTTTTTTTTTTTTTGGTGTCTCACTAGAAACTGGAGTAATGATGACACTTCACTCAGAGGATTGTCCTGAGGCTTAAATGAGGCAACATGGACACAGCATTTTAGTACAGGGCCAGGTACAGTATGTGTAAGGGTTGTTGGCTGCTATTTTCTCAGGCTCATCATCCATCAGATGCATTCGCTGCTCCCTGTCTTTGAATTGTGCCTTTAATTTTCATACTGCCCATGACCAAAATTCCATCAGAAAAAGGTGGTTTTAGATTAAGGTTCTTAACACCAGAAACACAATAAGAGTGATTGGTGAAAATGTCCCTTTGCATGAGGCAGGCCCATTTTGCTGGATCATTCTGTGGAGTGGTCACAGATTCTTTATTTTTTCTTTGTATTGAGAGGGAGTTTTTCACTCTGTCGCCCAGGTTGGAGTGCAGTGGCATGATCTTGACTCACTGCCAACCTCTGCTGCCTAGGTTCAAGGGAGTCTTGTGCCCCAGCCTCCCGAGTAGCTGGGATTGCAGGCACCAACTACCACACCCGGCTAGTTTTTTTTGTATTTTTAATAGAGATGGGGTTTTGCCATGTTGGCTAGGCTGTTCTTGAACTCCTGCCCTCCAGTGATCCTCCTGCCTTGGGCTCCCAAAGTGCTGGGATTATAGGCATGAGCCACCAAGCCCAGCCAGATTCTAACAACATTTGACTCATTGCCATAGAGACCATGTCATCAGTTTATCCGGAGTCTTAGATCTAATGGACAGCCTGCTTATTAGAGTTCTAATAGACTTTAGTGAAATGCTGTGTAAGCAGCTCATCTTCAAACAGCACAATAATCTCAGTAGGTATGTGACATATCTGGGTTCTTGAAATCTCTGTCTTACGGGTGAGAACAAGATTTTAAAGTCTCAGTGTATTTAAGTTGTCTTATCAACGTTTGGAAATACTAAGCATTATTCTGTCACAGAAATTCTTAAAATGTTTAAATTGTTTTATCTAGGCTTTAACTCAAAAACGCTACAAGAAGTACTCAGAGACGTTTAAAGAGTTAACGAGAATACTCACTGAAGCAGTATTTCTGATATAAAACATTGGAAGTAACTAAAATTTTAAACAATAGTAGATATGTTAAATAGATCATGATAGTTCTCCTTGATAGGACTGTATAAAATTATTAAAAATGTTTTTATATAAGGTCTGGGTGTGGTGGCTCACACTTGTAATCTCAGCACTTTGGGAAGCTAAGGTGGGTGGATCACTTGAAGTCGGGAGTTCCATCACGGTGAAACCCTGTCTCTACTGAAAATACAAAAATTAGCAGGGCATGGTGGTGAGAGCTTGTAATCCCAGCTACTCAGGGGGCTGAGGCAGTAGAATTGCTTGAACCTGGGAGGCGGAGGTTACAATAAGCCGAGATTGTGCCACTGCACTCCAGCCTGGGTGACTGAGTGAGACCTTGTCTCAAAAAAAAAAAGTTGTCATATAAGATTTACTGATATCTGAAAATCATGAGTAAAAAAAAACTGATAGAGTGCAATCCCACTTTTATTAAATAATACATATAAGTAGAAAAAGAATGAAGGATGTATACACACCAAATGTTAATAGTGGGTAATAATGGTGGTATTATGAGCTTACATGCTTTTCTTCTTTGGTCTTTTCTATATTTTTGAAAGTTGTCTATATTGAACACAAATGAGTTTTATTATCAGGAAAGACTAAACAAATAATGAAGTATTTTAAAAGTAATTAAAAGAACCCCCCCCTTAATAGAAAAAATGGACTGCTCATTTTTATGGAATAATGCCACCTAATTAATGTATAAGAAATAGCAGTTTGGGCTGGACACTGTAGCTCATTCCTATAATTCCAGCATTTTGGGAGGCTGAGTTGGGTGGATTACCTGAGGTTTGAAGTTCGAGACCAGCCTGACCAACATGGTGAAACTCCCTCTCTACCAAAAATAAATTAGCTGGATGTGGTAGTGGGTGCTTATAATCCCAGCTACTCGGGAGGCTGAGGCAGGAGAATTGCTTGAACCCAGGAGGTGGAGATTGCAAGTAAGCTGAGATAAACCACTGCACTTCAGCCTGGGCGACAAGAAGGAAACTCCATCTCAAAAAAAAAAAAAAAAAAAGAAAAAAAATAGCAGTTTGAAAATCACCATTCTGCACTGCCCATCTTATTTTTGAGACAGGGTATTGCTGTGTTGCCCAGTCTGGAGCACAGTGGTGTGATCACAGCTCATTAGAGCCTTGATGCCCTGTGCTCAGTTTATCTTCCCATCTCAGCCTCCTCAGTAGCTGGGAGTACAGGTGCATGCCACCATGGCTGGCTAATTTTTGTATTTTTTGTTGTTGTTGTTGTAGAGAAGTTTTGCTGTGTTGCTCAGGCTAGTCTTGAACTCCTGAGCTCAAGTGATTTGCCCATCTTCGCTTCCCAAAGTGCTACAATTACAGGCATGAACTGTTGTGCCCAGCCACTCTCTATTTTAATAATTGTTTCCGAAAAGAAAAGAATTATCTATGGATGATAAAATGATTGGGTGAAAGTTAATTGGATGATAAGATATTTACAGAGTCTCGAATTGTTATACAACAGATTATTACTAATTACAAACAGGAAAATGTACCTTTACAATGGAGAGAAATGGCACTCACCTCCTTAAAAGATCAAAATTATTAGCACACAAAATGAGACAACACAATGTTTCCCCACTATAAGCAAATAAGAAATATACGTCATCTACGTAATATTCTTGAGAAAGACGTTTATCTTGGATCTCCTTATGAGGAAACAATAGGTAAGTCTAGAAAGTGAGGCATTTTCTAACACAATAGTCCTCTGCTTTTCAAAATGTCCATGCCATGAAAAACATGGTGGTGGGACAGTTATAGATAAAAATAACTAAAGATATAGGAGAACCAAATAAATGCATGAACCTTGATTGAATTCTGGATTTACAAAAGCTGTAAAACACATTTGAATACAGTTGAGAAATCTAATGACTAGATATTAGATAATATTAAAGAATTATCTTTTTCATAGATGTGATGGTATTGATGTTTAAGAAGAAAGTCCTTAGGAGAATGCTGCTGAAATATTTAAGGACAAAGTGTCGTAATGTCTGCAGTTATTCCCAAATGTCTCATAAAAAATGTACAAATGTAAAGTAAATGAGGCAAAATCTTATAAGAAGTGAATATAGGTGAGAGATGTACAGGTAGGTGTTCATTGTGCTACTACTTTAACATTTTTGGAAACTCAAAAATTGGCAAAATTAAAAGTTGGGACAAAAGTATTTGGCAAACCATAAAGTACTCAACAGTAATGGCACTACGATTAGTAGCAACAATGAAAGTATTTAGGAAAAAAGAAAATTTTCTTACCATGTGTGGACAGTACAGAGAAGCAGGTTGCAATATTTACCATGTGTGGACAGTACAGAGAAGCAGGTTGCGAATTGCAATATTTCCTTCTTCCCCAAGAGGCAAGACATTTGAGTTTCCATCCACAATCTGAAATTAGATAATCACTAAAGGAATATTCCTTATAAACCATTTGTGCTTAAAACACCACAAGATCTAAACTTAAGCATTACTACCCTCATTTAAGATGCCAGGAAAGTGCTTGGTTGGTGTACCTAGATACTGGGCAACCTAAGAGGCAGTGTGGTTCAGTGGTCAGTGTGAGGGTGCCAGAGCTGGAAATATTTGGATTTGGATGTCCACTCTGATACCTTCTGACTTTGAGAATCTTGGATGCTTCTCTGAACCTGAGTTTCCTCATGTAGAATATCAGAGATTTAAAAGTGCATTTACTATACAGCTTTATTGTGAGGATGAAATAAGATGATACAGGTAAGGGCTCCATTGTGAGGATGAAATAAGATGATACAGGAAGGGATCCATTGCCTGGTTAGTGCAAAGTTTTAAGAAAACCAGCATCTCGGAAAGCCCTTTCAAACCAGGACACTTAATTAGCCATCTTATGTATAAGAAAAGAAATATAAAGAGCATGAAAATTTAAAAACAGATTTGGCATTTTTATAACAGTCTAGGAGGTGGTGTTATTTTTTCCTATTAAGAATTAGAGGGCAGGTTAGGAATAAATAAGATACAGTTTGAAAATAATGAGTTATTTTAGCCGAGTGGCTTCTTTATTGACCTAAAATGGAAGGCATGACCATGAAGTAATGTGACAGGAGTTAAAAAGTACGCTAATATGCTAGCTCAATTTTGAGGGCTACAACCTTCTAACTTGTCAGCTTGGAAAGTAGTGTTCATATTCATTTAGAATTTATTATCCTTGCTGAATACTTTGAAACTTTTCTGTAGAAACTACCAGCCTTAAGGATCAGAAGGTCTTCAGAGATAGTACATCTTCATACTTCGATGGCAAACTTTAGACTTCAGGAAAAAAAGTGGTGTTTAGTACTAAGTCTAGTAAATTAGGTGAATTATATAGTGAATATATTTTTAAATGAGATTTTAAAAACTATTTCAATGAAATTGTTCTATTTTATTTTTTGATTGTTTATCGATATTATATAGGAATACAATTAATATAATTTTTTGTATATGGCTTTTCTGTAACTTTGATAAACTCAATTATTAGCTCTACTACTGTGTTTGTATTCCTTAGAATTTTTTAAATTATACTCTAAGTTCTGGGATACATGTGCAGAACATGCAGGTTTGTTACATAGGTATACATGTGCCATGATGGTTTGCTGCACCGATCAACCCGTCATCTACATTAGGTATTTCTCCTAATGCTATCCCTCTCCTAGACCCCAACCCCCCGACAGGCCCTAGTGTGTGATGTTCCCCTCCCTGTGTCCATGTGTTCTCATTGTTCAACTCCCACTTATGAGTAAGAACATGCAGTGTTCAGTTTTCTGTTCTTGTGTTAGTTTGCTGAGAATGATGGTTTGCAGCTTCATCCATGTCCCTGCAAAGGACATGAACTCATTCTTTTTTATGGCTGCGTAGTATTCCCTGCATGGTGCATATGTGCAACATTTTCTTTATCCAGTCTATCACTGATGGGCATTTGGGTTGGTTCCAAGTCTTTGCTATTGTGAACAGTGCTGCAATAAACATACATGTGCATGTGTCTTTATATTAGAATGATTTATAATCCTTTGGATATATACCCAGTAATGGATTGCTAGGTCAAATGGTATTTCTGGTTCTAGATCCTTGAGGAATTGCCACACTGTCTTCCACAATGGTTGAACTAATTTACACTCCCACCAACAGTGTACAAGTCTTCCTATTTCTCCACATCCTCTCCAGCATCTGCTGTTTCCTGACTTTCTAATGATTGCCATTCTAAGAGGTGTGAGATGGTATCTCATTTTGGTTTTGATTTGCATTTCTCTAGTGACCAGTGATGATGAGCCTTTTTTTCATGCGTTTGTTGGCTGCACAGATGTCTTCTTTTGAGAAGTGTCTGTTCATATCCTTTGCCCATTTTTTGATGGGGTTGTTTGTTTTTTTCTTGTAAATTTAAGTTCTTGGTAGATTCTGGGTATTAGCCCTTTGTCAGATGAATAGATTGCAAAAATTTTCTCCCATTCTGTATGTTGCCTGTTCAGTCTGATGGTGGTTTCTTTTGCTGTGCAGACCTCTTTAGTTTAATTAGATCCTATTTGTAAATTTTGGCTTTTGTTGTCATTGCATTTGGTGTTTTAGTCATGAAGTCTTTGCCCATGCCTATATCCTGAATGGTATTGCCTAGGTGTTCTTCTAGGGTTTTTATGGTTTTAGGTCTTACATTTAAGTCTTTAATCTATCTTGAATTAATCTTTGTATAAGGTGTAAAGAAGGGGTCCAATTTTAGTTTTCTGCATTTGGGTAGCCAGTTTTCCCAATATCATTTGTTAAATAGGGAATCCTTTCCCCATTGCTTGTTTTTGTCAGGTTTGTCAAAAATCAGATGGTTATAGATGTGTGACATTATTTCTGAGGCCTCTGTTCTGTTCCATTGGTCTAAATATCTATTTTGGTACCAGTACCATGCTGTTTTGGTTACTGTAGCCTTGTAGTATAGTTTGTTCCTCAGAATCATGTCATCTGTTGAATAGAGATAGTTTTACTTCTTCCTTTCCAATTTGGATGCAATTTCCTTTTCTTGCCTAATTGCCCTGGATAGAACCTCTGTTATATAGAAGTGGCAAGAGTGAATATTCTTGTAAATCCTGATCTTAGTGGGAGCACTTTCAGTCTTTTACTGTTGAGTCTGATGTGAGCTGTGGGGTTTCTGTATGTCTTTTATCAGGTTGAGAAAGTTCCCTTTCATTGCTAGTTTGTTGAGGTTTGTTACCATAAATAGGTGTTGGTGATTTGTCAGTGATTTTTCTGTGTCTGTCCAGACGATAATGTGATTTGTGTCCTTTGTTTTACTAATACAGTATATTAATTGGTTTTTATAGTTTGAACCAACTTTGTATTTCTGGAATAATACTACTTGGTTATAGTATATAATCCATTTATATATTTTTTGTTAGGTTGGCTGGTATTTTGTTTAGTTTTTTTTTTGGCACCTGTAGTCATAAGAAATATTAATTTGTGGTTTTCTTTTTTTTTTTTTTTAACCTGTACATGTCAAGGAAATTTGTGGTTTTCTTTTCATGGGATGTCTTTGATTTTGGTATCAGGATAATCCTGGCTCATACTATGACCCCATTTTGAGGCACAGCCTCCAAAATAGTGCATATTTTTGGGGAGAGTTTGTGAAGGATTAATATTAATGCTTCCTTAAATGTTGGATAGAATTCACCATGAAGCAATCTGGGCCTGGCTTTTTCTCTGTGGGAAGTGTGTGTGTGTGTGTGTGTGTGTGTGTGTGTGTGTGTCGGATGGGGAGTGTAAGCAATGAAGTTATGATACTTCATTTTGACAAAAAATATGTCTTTCATCTTCCCCCTTTGTGTGAGTCCTCTTCTCCTTTCTCACCTGAATTAAAAAATAAAACCTCTAGTGAGGTACAGTTGACATGCAAAAAGTTGTCCATATTTAATGTGTACAACTTGATGAGTTTGAAGATAAGTAAACACCTGTGAAACTGTCACCACAATCTATGCCATAAACCTATTCATCACCTTCAAAAGTTTCCTTCCACCCTCTGTCTTATTATTTTGGTAATAAGAACACTTAAGACATTTCCTTAGCCAGATTTTAAGTATGTAATACAGTGTTGTTAACTGTTGGCATTATGCTATACAGTAGATCTCTAGCAGTTACTGTCTGTGTAGCTGAAATTTTGTACCCCTTGATGAATACCTTCCTATTTTCTCCTCCCACCAGCTCCTGGATACCACCAATTCACTTTCCAGATCTATGAGTTAGACTCTTTTTTTTTTTTGAGACAGAGTCTTGCTCTGTCGCCCAGGCTGGAGTGCAGTGGTGCAATCTCTCTGCTCACTGCAACCTGTGCCTCCCGGGTTCAAGCAATTCTCCTGCCTCAGCCTCCTGAATAGCTGGGATTACAGTCATGTGCCACCATGCCTGGTTAACTTTTGTATTTTTAGTAGAGATGGAGTTTTGCCATGTTGGCCAGGCTGGTCTTTAACTCCTGGCCTCAAGTCTACCTGCCATGGCCTCCCAAAGTACTGGGATTACAGGCGTGAGCCACCTCTCCCAGCTGATATTGTTTTCTTAATTTACTTTTTGGATAATTTATTGTAGTGTATAGAAACACAACTGATTTTTGTACACTGATCTTGTGTCCTGAAATTTTGTTAAATTTGTTTGTCCTAATTTTTTTGGTTAATCTTTAGAATTTTCTACATATCATATGTAGAAATATAATTTTCTGCACATCTATAAGATCATGTAATCTGCAAACAGATAATCCTTTTTTCTGATTTGAATATTTCTTATTTTCTATTCTATTTACTCTGGCTAGGAAGTATAATACTATGTTGGATAGAAGTGGTGAGAATGTGCATCATTTTCTTGTTCCAGATCTGAGAGAAAAAGCTTTCAGTTTTCAGTTAAGTTTTTGACCATTGAATATGATGTTAGCTGTGTGCTTTTTATATATGGCCTTTATTGTGTCGAGGTAAATTCCTTCTCTACCTAATTTCTTGAGAATTTTTATCATCAAAGAGTATTGAATCTTGTGGAATGCTTTTGCTGTATCTTTTGAGATTATCATGTCATCTTTGTCCCTCATTCTGTGAAGGCATTTGGTGCTGGGCTTTTCTTTGTTGGAAGGTTTTTGATTACTAATTTAATCTTTTTATTACTTATGGGTCTGTTCAGACTTTTTAATGCTTTATGATTCAGTCTTGGTAGATTGTATGTTTTTAGGACTTTATCCATTTTTTCTAAGTTGTCCATTTTGTTGACATATAATTTTTTTCTTTTTTTTTTTTTTTTGAGAGGGAGTTTTGCTGTTGTTGCCCAGGCTGGAGTGCAGTGGCGTGATCTTGGCTCCCTGCAACCTCTGTCTACTGGGTTCAAGTGATTCTCCTGCCTCAGCCTCCTGAGTAGCTGGGATTACAGGCACCCGCCATCACGTCCAGCTAATTTTTGTATTTTTGTAGAGACAGGGTTTCACCATGTTGGCCAGGATGGTCTTGAACTCCTGACCTCAAGTGATCCCTTTTGAAAGTGCTGGGATTACAGGCATGAGCCACCATGCCTGGCCCTTCAAGAAATATAAAGTTTGTTAATTTTGTGGGAAGATTTTTTTTTCTAAGAAAATCCTAAGGAACATTTTAGTTTTTATTTCATTTTTTTTAAATTTTTGTTCATACTTTAGTATGCAAGGAACATTTTAATTTTTTCTTATTTTTTGAGAGGAAAATTACATGCTCATTTTATTCATGTCTCTAAATGCAAAGGCCCAAGCAAACAAAATTTAAGAAATTGAACCCAAGAAAACGAAAAGAAGAAATGCAATGAAAATTTAACATTTGAAAATATTTTTAATTAACTCCAACTTCTTAATAGGGAAAAACTATTTTATCTTTTTAACAGAATCAGAAAACATATTTAATATAATGTAGTACCTATTTATGATTATTGGAAAAAACCAAACATATAAAGCTCAATGAATTGGGCTAACTTCCACACCCTGTTAAATAATATGTAGTAAAACTAGATAGGCAAACAAAAAACAAAAAATAGAACTCTACAATAAACATTATCTTTAAAAAAAATGGAGTCAATTTCAGAATATACAATAGTTAAAGTAAATACTACTATTTGCTTCATTAAGGTTGAGAGCTTACTATTTCCTTTTGACCAATGTTAAAAAAAGGCAAGATAGGTGTGAAAGCAAAGGACTATCTTAAAATGAATAATGGTAATTTTATAACTGCTGCTAATTTGAGCCTGCTTTGATGTAATAAAATCCTAGACACAAGCATTTGCCTTACCATCTTAGTATTGTACCTATGCCCATACTGTAAACTCAGCTACACCATTTGGGAATCACACTACAGTATTTATAATAATCAATACCTGAGCAGCTGACTAGTGGCTTAGACTTTCCTCTTTAGTGTATTTTTAGTCAATTACAGAACACATATTATGGTGCATTGAAAACAGTTGTCTATATTGTGCATATATCTTTCTAATAGCAAATATATTTTTCTTTGCTTTCTCCGTATTTGAAACTTGAACTACATTAAAGGAATATTCCGCAAAATTGTTAACATGTCCTTCCCTCATTCCTGTGTCTAGATTCTGTATTCCAGAAGGATATTGAGGGGGAAATAAAAGCAATACTGTGAGATTATCCTTGGGGTGCATTTAGAGAATGCTGAACTTCCCTTGTTGCCTACCTCTATGTTAGAAATTTAGATAAACAACTGTAAAAGCTCAATAATAGCTGTCATAATCATTACTATGATCTCCTATCTGGACAATATAAGGTGGCAATGGCTTCCCCAGAGAGCCTGGCTTCAATTTTATTATTTTGGAAGTGGCACAGAGTAGACCCTGTTTAAAGATATGCAGACAAGTTTTTATTTTTAAAAAAGCAGTAAATTAATGGATCTAGTCATTGATCATAACCAGACATTATATGCCTCCTAACAGAACAACATTACACAGACTAACAAGTAATCTTGATAAAAAAAATAAGCAAGAGTGTGACTAAACCTCTAGGTCAATTTACAGGAAATGCGGGAGAACAGAAGAACATGTAAACCACACCATAAAGATGCAATTAGCAAAATCCAAGCTGTGAAATATTCAAAAGAACCAACAACTCAGTTTTTAAAAATAAGAACTTGCAAGGGAAAAAAAGGTAATGAAGAAATTCATAGATTAAAAGGTACACAAGACTTATCAACTAGCCACAATGTGTGAGCTTAATTGAAACAAATGGTAGCAAGAAAACATACATGACTTAGATGATGGATGAAAATGTGAATGGTGGATATTTGTTGATAAGAGGCTGTGCTAACCTACTCTTTATTAGCCAGACAAACTCCATCATGCTGAGAGTAAGACAGACTCCATCTTAACCTCTGCCTCACCCCTCCTGCCATTTCTCCTTTGAGTGCATATCTGGGTCATGTTCCTGTGCCAGATCATGCTGTACTTAGAACTATAGAAACATATAACCATTGTAACCATATCTTGCCTGGCAAGCTCACTTATTATTGTGAATACCTCCCTTGATTGATTGTATGACAAATACTGAGTACCCCCCTTGGTAACCAACAATCATGGGAACCACTAGTGAATACCCTTCTTAGTAATCAAGAATCATGGGAACCTCCTGCCTCCTGGTTGCTAGCCTCCTTATCTAACTCGCTTGTTCTGCTTCTATAAATTCTGCTTCAGTTAGGCTCCTCCTCCCCTTTCCTAAGCAAGATAGAAAAAGGAATCAAGCCCCTTCCTCGGGCCGAGAGATTTTGAGTGCAAGATGACTCTCGGTCGCTGGCAATAAAGGACTCTCAATTGGAACTCAGAGTGTGGCGGTTTCCTTCTAACTCACTCGGGTATAACAAGGCAATTGTTAACTTTTAGGTATAATTGGAAAATATGTTTGTTTTTGGAGTCCTTGTTTTTTAAAATATGTATACTAGAGCTATTTATGAATAAAATATAGTTTTTGGGATTGAAGAGGAATAATGATAAAACAGGATTAGCCATAAGGTAATAATTGTTGAAGTAGGCAGTGGATACATGGGAATTCAATATACAATTTTGTCTATTTTTGTATGTCTTTTGAGATTTTAAATAATAAATGTCTCAAAAATAAGTAAGTGTTTTAGGCTGCTGAGAAATACTTTAGCACAGCATGTAGGGCACCCCAAAGAGGGCACAGAGGTCTACCTTGGAGGGCATGAGAACTGGATCTTGTATGAGTCAACCATGGGTATAATGGGATGGAGAAAATTTTATTTATTAAAATTTCACAGAAACCAAGTGAGATGGACCATCCTTGGAGAGCCTGCTTCCTATGAGGGAAATTGTCTGAGTGAGGGACTTGACATTTCTTGAAGGGCTGAGTACTGTGAAAAATTTAGGGGCTCAGACTCCTGAATGGCAAGGCAGAATGATAAGTACAGGGACAGGGGACAGAGCAGTACATGATGGGCTTCTCCATAGTGTCCCAATCTACATTAAAGATACTCTGTTTGTGAATTCACAATTATGATTTCCTCTGCTGTGGAAAACGGCAATGACAAATATCTTTGTACAAATTGGCATGTGGCAAAATGGAGTCAGCGCAAACAGATGCAGGAAAACTGGGAGAAACTAACCCTGTTCACTTTATTTTACAACTCCAGTGCCATAGCTTTTGCATTTGATGGTTTCTGTACCCCCAACACTCCCTCTACTGACTTCTCTTTCCTACTTTGGCTTAGATGTCACTTCCTCCAGGGTGTTCTGATTCCCCAGGCCAAGGTAGATGTCCCTTCCATGCATTTCCAGTGTAATCTGTGTTTCTGCTTCATCATGCTTTCCCCACTATACAACAATTATTTGTGCATTTGACAAGGACAGGAATTATTTTTTATTATTATTTAAAACAGTAGAGACTGAGCCTACTATGTTGCCCAGGCTGGTCTCAAACTCCTGGGCTCAAGTGATCCTCTTGCCTTGGCCTCCTAACGTGCTGGGACTATAGGCATGAGCCACTGTGCCCAGCCTGGAACAGGAATTATTTCTGTCTTGTACATAGTTATTTCTCGAGGACCTATTGCTGAGTCTTACATGTAATGGAGACTTAATATTTTCTTGTGTTTACATGCTAACAAATTGGAGGCCCCAGATTCTGAATGTTTTTGAGGATGGTCATAGTGATCTCCCTGTAGTGTACTACGGTAACTAGTTTTATGGTTCCTTTAAGAACTCCTCCTTCTTTGCATGTAATCTGGTGGGACTATTAATCATGGTTCTGTAGATCCACTTTTTGGGATGAACAAATGTCCCAGGTTAGGACCCTTAAATTACAGTCCAAGGGAAAAGCATATGACAGAAGCCTGGACAATCAGAGTCTGTTCCAAGAATTTTCCAAAGTAGAGGAAAAGTAGGGCTATTTTGACTTGTCCGAAGGAGAGGTAACTCCAGAGTTGCTGGTGTTCATCTTGTCTGCTTTGTGGAAGAAACTCATCAGAGAACAACTCAAAGAAAAAAGCAGATGGAGCAATTGAGAGGGAGAGAATGAGAGAGAGCTGATGTTTTAAGAGTTACTGTGTTTTAGTTCCTGGTGTTTTGGCCCCTCCAGTCTTGATTTCATAAGCCACCTTGATGCTGTTGCCAGCAATATGGATATTTAATTTCCACTTTTGCTCAGGCTTGTTTGAAATAAGTTTCTGTCCCTTGCATCCCAAATAATGCTGGCTAACACAAGGCTCCTTAGCTATTGCCAGTATATTACAATTAAATGAAAGATATACATTTTCTACTATGCAGGCTGTGTATGACAAACTAAAAATCCAAAGTTTATTAGGTGTTGCTGGAATCATATCAACTTAGTGTGTCAACCTTGCTTATTTCAGATGTTCTGAGTGTGAGTCATATTTGTATTTCATAAAAAGAGAGATAAAAGCAATATTGCCTAAGATGTGCTGTTTTGCTAAAGAGCATCTTTCACGACCTGAGATCAGTGAGGGAATACAATGCAGTAAGTCCTGGGTGCTGAATATGTCAACGTTTTAGATGTAATTAAATGGATCTGTGAGTGTGGTATAGACAGAATGTAAGACAGAATTTGACCATTTCTCAAGTTTCCTCTTTTATATTTTTGAACTGTAACCTGCCTACCAAGTATGAGCTTGACTATGAGGTCTCAAAGATTTGAATCTTGTGTTCTGAATTTTCTTTAACTTTCTAAGTCAGGGTGTTTCCTGAACCAAATGGAACTACATAGCTCCACCAGGGTCCTCAAACTATAGACCTCTCCCCAGAGCCTGGGCTCTCAATTTGACTGTTTTATCTTCTCCCAGGCAGGCTGAGGTTTTCCTAGTCACCACAGAATGCTTTTGGAATTAAAAAGACAAACTACGTCCTATAAAAAGGCTTTGGTGTTACCAAGATTATGGAATTCCCTTCTTAGTATAATTCATAAAACAGTAGAAATATATAAAACAAATGTAAGAAATCCCCCTGCCCCCCAAATTCTTATTTTTCCCATGCTGGCTATTTGAATGTTTAAAAAATATGAGTTATTCAATTCTTTCAAAAATGTTTTATGTTTCTGCTTCTCAGGTAGCCTATTTTATGGACCATCTAGCAGAAAATGCAGTTAATCCAGGCAGCACTTCCCTATTTTCTATTGTTCCGATCTAACTGGAAAACACTGAGACCAATCCATGTAAAAATTTGGCCACCAGCCTAAGGTACCAGCTCTAGATTCCTATCTGTGGTGTTTCCATCATATGAGGTTTTCCGCTTATTTCTCTTTTCCTGCATTCTCATCCTCATATTGCAGGAACAGGACTGTTTGTTCCCCTACTCTTCCTGTCCCTCCAGAAACTTTTCACAGTGCACTCTGGATAGAACATCAGTTGAGTGGTTAAAGAACTATTCTACATCTACATCTATATCCTTTTCACTGGCTGTTCTTTTTATCAGTTGGCTTTCCAGAGACCTGGCTCTTCCATGGGAAGAGGTTTCTTTTTTTTTTTTTCCAAGTGGGAGATGTTGATTTTTTATAATCCTTGGGTTTGGCATCTTCTGAGCTCCCAATACCACCTCCTGACCGTTACTTCTCTGACGCTTGTGCAATCCCTTTGTCTTTTTTAATTTTATTTTATTTTTATTTTATTTTAATTTTATTTTATTTTTATTTATTTATTTTTTAAGACAGAGTCTCCCTATGTTGCCTAGGCTGGAGTACAGTGGCTATTCACAGGTACGATCCCACTACTGATTAGCACGGGAGTTTTGACCTGCTCCATTTCCGACCTGGGCTGCTTCACCCCTCCTTAGGCAACCTGGTGGTCCCCTGCTCCCAGAAGGTCACCATATTGATGCCAAACTTAGTGCAGACACCCAATTGGCATAGCGCACTCCAGCCCAGAACTCCTGGACTCAAGCGATCCTCCAGCCTCAGCCTCCCGAGTAGCTGGGACTACAGGCATGCGCCACCGCGCCGGCCCCCTTGTCTTTTTGAGAATTATGCCATTTACTTTTACCACCCTATACCACTCTCTGTTGCTATAATTTACCAAGCCCTCAGTCATTCCTTATCCATTAAAGCCTTCAGCATGAGGTTCATGATCTTTCCTTTGACTCCATGTTCCACTGTCATCCCTAGTGCCTCCTATATCGATATGAGTGGTCAGTTCTACTCCCAGTCTCTTCCTTTATTGATCCTGATCTCCAGGGGGTGTCATGTTAATGTTAAATGTTCTGTCTCTGAAATCATCAGTCTCTGCATATTTACTTTTGACTACTACTTCTATGGACTCAACTGCGTCTCCCCAAAACGCATGTGCTGAAGCCCTACTGCTCACTGTGATGGTATTTGGAGATGGGGTCTTCAGGAGGTCCTTGAGTTTAGATGAGGTCATGAGGGTGGCACCCTCATGATGGGATTAGTGCCCTTATAAGAAGAGATGCCCGTGTGGTGAATTGTGTCTGTCATCCTAGTCCGGGATGCTGAGGTGGGAAGATCACTGAGGGCAGGAGTTTGAAGCCATTCTGGGCAACATAGCAAGACTGTGTCTTTGCTAAAAAATAAAATAAATAGCCAAGCATGGTGGTGCACACCCGTAGTCCCAACTGTTTGAGAGGCCGAGGTTGGAGAATCTCTTGATCCCAGGAGTTTGAGGGTTCAGGGAGCTGTGATCACATCACTGCACTCTAGTTTGAGGCAACAAAGCAAGACCCTACCTCTCTAAAAACAAACAAACAAACAAACTGAAAGACACTAAAGATCTTGGAAAGAGCTTGGTCTCTCTCTTTCCCTGTCAGTGAGAACACCATGAGTAGTTGGTAGTCTGCAACTCAGAAGAGGGCCCTCACTAGAACCTGGCCTTGCTGGTACTCTGATCTTGGACTTTCAGCCTCTAGAACTGTGAGAAAAATAACTTTGGTTGTTTAAGCCACCCAGTCTATGATATTTTGTTACAGAAGCCTGAGCAGACTAAGACAATTACTTTCAGTCCTTCCAGCTCCATTGACATCTCCAGTGCCTTGTTTTCTCACCACTGATCTGCCTTTTCTTGAATTCCCTTCCTTCTCTGATCAGCTTAGTTTCTTAGTCTTTCATCTTAATGCCAATATCCCTAGATCCCTTGCCCTCTGCCCTTTTATTGGGCAGAACTTTTTATGGTCTCAGAGGCAGTGACCCCATATTATATTTTGTATACATGAGTGTATCTTCTTGGCAAAATGCTAATCCTGCTTCAATCTAACTGTCCAGTTTTGCCATGCTTTCATCTGTGTTTTAGAGTGATAGTGGAGAAAATGACACAACTAAATAGATTAGTGACTTTTAAGACTAATGCTCTCCAACCTCAAATGTGCTCTTATCATTGCCCATTTCTCCTTTATTTTCACAATCTGCTATTTCTTCCATTTTCAGCAATGATAATTTTAAACATCCTCCACTCAGACTCCTACCCTATCATTTTTTCATTCTTATCACATGACATTGCCTTATACTCCACAAAGAAGACAGGAATTGTCAGGTGGAAACTAGCTCAACTTTCTGCTGTGAAATCTGTAAGTTTGTAAGTTATCTGTACCCATAATTCTTTGTCTTAAAATGGAAGAGGGGTCTCTCTAGTTTAAGCCGTTTCCTCTTCCTGTGCTTAAGATCCAGGTCTGCATTTCTAGTGCGTGCTTAGTACTTTGACAGTGTGCTTACACAGTGAATGGACAAGTTTGGTTTCTGGATAAATAGTGAATCAACATCAACCTACAGTTTCCGTCTGCCCATAGCCGTCATAGATGTTCAACTTAGTGGTGCATTTCCAGTCCTCAGTCACCCCAGGGCTGATGGGTCCTCCTGCAGCCACAATGCTTCAGACTCTTGAATCTGTAGCTGGAGAGGCATCAAAAATTGTTCTTAGCCTTAGGGTATATTTCTACCAATAACAGGTCTGTTGTTAGAATCTTGGAAAAATGATGCAGATATTCTAATACAGGAGGTGCTCATTAAGTGGTAGTTTATGTTCTTATTACTATTCTATCAGATAATCTATTCAGACACCCCAGTTAGATCAATCAGCCATAAAGACTCTCATTTACTCTTCTGGACAAGAGGCATTAATGTTAAAAGCAAATCAACCAGTGCTAACTGATGACAGGAAGTCAGCCTTCTGCAGCAACCCTTCTGAGTTTTACTACCTCTCCCAAAGCCTGAACTGTGTATGAAGGTCGTGTCGGCAATGGTAAGGTAAAAAAAGAACTAATTTTCTGAAGTCTGGAGGTGGAAAGAAAGCCACCAATTTTATAAACTAGGCTCAAAGTCTGTAAATATTATAAGTTTCCCAGTGCCCTGAATACACAGAAGAGTAGTGAACATTTTTTTATAAACTTACAATTCATTTTATGTTTATTTGATTTTGGTGATGTCCAGTGGAAGGGGCAAGAGTGGGAAGTTTATAGCAAAACTTTTTATGGTCTCAGATAGAGGCAGTGACCCTGTATATCTTCAGTACGTGAGTGTACCACATTAATGGTGATGTGGTAGCTTGTCTGTATTAGATAATAACTGCCTGCCTAGTTAGGTCCTGAGACTAAGAAAGATCAAAACTGGAGAACGGGTTCTGAATTAATTCCAAAGGCACCAATACATTATTGCCTTTATATTATCAATTTCAGGGTATAAGTGAGAGGTGACTATTTTAAAAATTTTAAGTGTTTTTCTTTTAAGGGTTTAAGAAACAATCTGAACATTTTATAGGAGATGGAATGTTGCTGAATAAAGATATACTGTATTCAATCAACTGTTTTTAACTGGTCCACAAAATGCCAATTAACTAGGCATTTCTTCATGTCAACATAATTTAATATGGTGATATTGTTTGCTACCACAGTTGTTTCCTTCTGTAGAGTTTATGTCCTTGCCCACATAGCTAAAATGAAATTTAGAGTTAAATGATTATTTAGTAAACTCTAAGGCTTGATACAATGCTTGAGAACCTGTGATTTCTCATTAATCTTTATCGATGATGATTGGCAATTCCACTTCTCGTTGGTACCCTAGGGAATTCTAGGGTGTGTGCAATGATGCTCATTTCAGCACCTTAGAAAAGATTAAACTATCTTTGGTAGGTACTTGGCTCATTAACGTACAGTTCATTCATACTCAGGAATACTATGCAATGATTAAAAATGTATTACACATATTATCATAAATACAGCTTTAAGGAACAGTGTGAAATAAAAAATGCAAGTTTCACTATGATATAAACAGATGCCATCTAATCCCACCCCAATATCATAGTATGTTTCTTTTGGGATAGATGGATAGGTAGATAGACATAGGTATAAATTTATTTTAAAGGCCTAGAAGAATTCATTTCCAAGAGGGAAGGTGGTCTTTGTCTTTAACTCATTTCCCGTTTGCTCTGAGAGATGAGTGCTGGCAGTGAACTACACTTTTTTTTTCCGTGGTGGGAAATGGATTTAATATTTACTTTTTAAATTAGAGGTAATATATTTGTCTTTAATGTTTATCTTTTTAAGGGGAAGTATAATTAAAAATTAGTTAAACAGACTCAACTTTCTGATTATAAATTTAATTTTATGTTCTGGGCCAGGATATGGACTTCAAGTTGCAAGGGAATAAAAAATCCCACATGCTAATAGAGTTATTGTCATCGGTGGCAGCCAGACAGGTGTGATACCAAAGGGTAGGATTGGATCTACTTCAACAAATTAAGGGTTCCTAATTTTATTTATGGTACCATGAGTGGAAATGGACTCTCTCCTGAGGGATCCTCTCTTACCTGGTGAAATACTTGTGCTGAAGCAGCTCGTGGTACATCTCTGGATTTGCAGATAGAGTGGTGATGGGAAATCTGGACAGGACCTGGGCCCCAGAGGAAGGAAAACAAAAATATGCATGTGAGGTGGGAGAGACAGTGAGACTGTGGGGGAAAAGATCCAGGGAAGAGGGCCATGGACTTTGAAACTCAGCTCAGGGATGCCTTTTATCTCAAAGAATTACTGATTCCCCACCTTCCATACCTTGGGAGAGAATTTAGTGTTAGCTCTGTGAACTTAGGAGCTGTCATGTTAATTGCTGATAACTGAATGGATACACAGTGAGGCATTTACTTCTGGATCCAGGAAGGCTTGTTTTGATCTTTGTTGCTTTACATAATAAGTCTAGATATTGCCAGCAAAATTGTGGATTGTGGAGCAGTTGGGAGGTTAGCACAGCAGTGTAGAGATTGTGCTGTGGAGTCCAGTAGACCACAGTTTAATTCCTAGTTCCACCTTGGCAATTCTTTAGGCCAGTTACTTAACCTCCATGAGACTCAGTTTCCCTAGTTCTTCCCTCACAGGGTTCTTGGGGAGATAAAATGAAATCATCCATATGAAGTGCCAGTAAGTAATCAATAAATGATAACTGATATTAATATTATCTTCTCCAATATCACTATTGTCTTTTAAAAGCTTCCTTCTCAGTGATACAACGGAAGTAGCCAACTCCTAATTCCAAAGCCCCTAGGGAAGTTAGAGGCCATTGCTCTCACAAGCAGGGAGAACATTTTCAAGTCAAGATCACACTCCAAATTTAATGCTTGATTTGCCCCATTCTGGGCATGAGTCACTGGGCCATTGCTAATGCCTGTCTCTGGCCTTTGTACCACACATCCCACACTAGGAACTGGTCTTACATTTAGAACAGTCTCAGGGCAGAAGGTTGGCATGTGACACAGAAACAGACAGGCTCCTTGGAGCCAAGCTCCCAAGACATTGCTCAGAGATAAAGATCCACCAAAGGCATCACCCAGACTCCACAAGACGTCTGTCGGCTGTAGATCCTTCCACCATCTAAAGAGAAATAGGAAGGCCATTTGAATTCTCTTGTGCTGATACTAGCAACAACAATAGTACTTGCTATTATCAAGCACAGACCTGTGGAGATAAACAAAGATCACACAGATGAAAGTAAACCAAAGGCGATGAGGCCATGAGACCAATGGACTCCTTAAATGTTTTCAGTAACAGTCTTAATTGGCATGGCATCACCTTCCAGGTTTTATGGCTTTCAGAGGTCTCAGAAGTTATCCAGTAGGCACTTTTATTAATTAATGGATTGAATAAGTCAATGATCTCAGTGTTCCCTATTTTTTTCTCTACCTGATATCTACTGGCCATTGTAGCTTATGAGAGTCAAAGACCTTGAGGAGAAGGTGAGCAACATGCACCTATTTCCCCTAAGAGACCTTTGGGTAGACTTTGTTAAGAGAAATTGAGTGTGGAATAACAACACACAACCATTTATCTTAGGCAGAATTGGATGTAAGGTGGAGAAACTTAACCCCAGACAAACCAAGCTAAAACAAATGCAAGCCAGTTACTTCATTGCGAGTTCCACCAAGGAGATTGAAATCAGTTCAGCGTTCTTTGAATTTGCCAAGAGATACAGTATTCATGAAGTACTTAACTAATTTTCTTAAGAAAGGGGTAGTGTGATTTTCATCTTAGAGGCTGACTCTAGAACCCAAGCCCCTTATCAATTGTGACTCTACCTCTGTGTTTATCACTACAGATAGTAGTCAACACTGTTGTTCACTCTGATGCTGGTAGCATAGAAAAACAAGTAACATCCCACAGTGTGTCTTTGGAGTGATCATCCTGGATCCTTCACCTACTGCATGGAATCCCTGCTCTTCCTCTTTTCCCTCCTGCACACTCTTAGAATTTTGAACTGTAGTAATTTGCTTTTGATTATTTGCGGCATGCCTTCCCACCCTGCTCTCAGCCCTGTTCCTTCTCTCAATATTGACACTTTCTATAGTCTTCATTAGGAAACTCCTTTCTTAGCTTTAGTCTTATGAAGCTCCGTTTACCTGCAAGACAGGAACTTTCAGGTCTGTACAGGCTGTGGGAGAACTGTACCTGGAAGTCTGGCTGAATCCCATTCCCAAACCATACTGGGAATACTCAACCATTTTGGGAGCTCCTGTTGTCCCTTTGGTGAAGAATATGGCCATTAGATCTTGGCTGTTGGTCTTCACGCAGGTCTGCTTTGGAGGGGCAACTCTGTAAGTCACGAAAGAGGCAACAGGTCTAAATTTAGGTTCTCTAACTGAGTGCCTAGGCCCTGAGTTTGGTAATCTCTTATTTTAAGAAATAACAGCTGGTATCTTGGAGGATGATTTGTTAGAGGGGCAGCTGCCATTTTTCCCTTAAAATTTTTTTGCATTAATTTTTGTTGCATAAGAAATATGTGATGCATTTACACTCCAGCCTTATTTTTCTCAGTCAAAGACCCTTTATTCATTCAATTGCTCAAGTCAAAAATCTGTAGTAATTCTTATTGTTCCTCTTTCTTATACTCTACTTACTGACCCAGCTATCTGTGCCACATTGTAACCATAGCCAAGCCCTGACAACTCTACTTCTAAAACATGTCACAAGTTTCTCTCTTCACTGTCTCTACTCAGGGATGGGATTAAGGTGGAACGAGTGAAATATCTGCTACAGGTGTGATATTTAAGGGGCTATCAGCAAATTCAGTAGTTGAAATAAATAATATTTTAGTGAAATAGTTTTAAATAATCAAACCTAATGCAAAAATCCATGATAAACAAAATATCGAAATTTAAAACAAAGATAGGACAACAGGCACTTCCAAACTATTTAAGTATTTTCAGTATGATTTAGAAGTGAGATTCAGCCCAGCTTCAAGATACAGTCCTCACCCAGCCTATAATTCAGTCAGGCACTTGCATGAGTCACCTTACGTGTCAGCCTAGTCCTGTCTCTCGTTCCAATTAAACCTTTTTTATAAAAATAGGCAGCTGGTCTGTCATGAAAAGTTTGTCATTTGACTTTTTTAATTAAAAAAATTTTAATTATTCAATTAAAAAGCAATTTATAAAATTATAAAGTATGATATATGACAAATATATAAAATAAATTTAAAACTTCGATTATAAAAATTGTTTTATAATTTAATCAAAAAATATTTTAAAATTAAAATATTATTTCTCTCAATCACTGGATTTTTTAGTGCCCTTTTATATTTTGTGCCTGAGGCGAGTTCCTCATTTGCCTGGCCTATTCTCAATCCTGTTTCCACTGCCACCACCATGGTCCATACCAGCACAGCCTCCCATCTGGACCACAGCAACAGCCTTATCCTGGGTCCCTTTGCTACCTCTCTTGTCTCACATTTTTCAGACAGCAGTTAAAGGAGTTTTAAAATTGTGGCTGAGAAAAAGTCCTTCCCTTCAGTGTTTCCCAAACTACTCCTACATGACCTGCAAGACCTGCCATAGTCTCCCCTTCCCTTGCTCTTCGCCTACTCTCCTGCGACTCTTTTCGCCACTCACCACACTTCAGGCACCCTGGTGTTCTTTCTGTTCCACATACAGGTCAAGCTCGCTCCCACCTCAGGTGCCTTACCTCAGAGTTCTCTCTTCCAGGGACACTGTTCCCGCAGAGCTTCCAAAGGCTAATTCTGTCGTATTCAAATATCAGCTTATCCTCACTTCAGAAGTCACCAAATCTAAAATAATTCCCCCATCTCCACATCAGATAAATTTATTTAATTTGCTTGTTTTGTTTTGGAGTTTCTTTTGAAAACTTTATTATCTTGATCATTTATGTGTTTTCTTGTTGTCCATTTTGTTGTCTATAATATAAAATCCATGAGGGTCAGGCTTAGCCTGTCTTGTTTACTTTTGTTTTTTTTTTTTACATCCCTGGACACTGAAATATTGCCCTCTAAAGACCACATTTATGATGTTCAAACTTAATACAGTAGTCCTGCCTTATCTGTGGAGGATGCATTCCATCCAGTGGATGCCTGTAACCACAAACAGTACTAAGCCCTATATACACTATGCGTTTTCCTATACATGCATACCTATGATGCAGTTAAATTTATAATTAGGTACAGTAAGAGTTTAAAAAAACAAATGATAAAATGAACTGTAATAACAATTGTGTGAATGTGATCTCTGTACTTACCTATTTTGGACAATGGTTGACCACAGGTAACTGAAACCGCAGAAAACAAAACCACAGATAAGGGGGGACTACTGTATTTGGCTAACTTGAGGATGAACATGGCATTATCTTGCTATTTTAATAAGTATTTCCCCATATCCCAGTGAGGGTGAGGGGTTTTTTGTTTGTTTGTTTAAATTTAAGGGTCTCTGGGTTACCCTCTCTCTTGTTACATGGATATATTGCATAGTGGTGAAGTCTGGGCTTTCAGCGTAACCATCACCAAAATAGTGTACCTTGTACCTATTAAGTAATTTCTCATTCCTCATTGTCTCCCATCCTCTGACCTTTCTGTATCTCCGGTATCTATTATCCCATACTCTATGTCCATTTGTACCCAGTATTTAGTTCCCACTTATAAGTGAGAACATGTAGTATTTGACTTTCTGTTTCTGTGTTATTTTACATAAGGTAATGGCCTCCAGTTCCATGTTGCTGCAAAAGACATTTATTTCTTTTCTTTTTTTTGAGATGGAGTCTCACTCATTCCCCCAGGCTGGAGTGCAGTGGTGCAATCTCGGCTCACTGAACCTCTGCCTCCCAAGTTCAAGCGATTCTCCTGCCTCAGCCTTTCTGAGTAGCTGGGATTATAGGCATGTGCCACCACGCCCAGCTAATTTTTGTACTTTTAGTAGAGACGGGGCTTTGCCATGTTGGCCAGGCTGGTCTCAAACTCCTGACGTCAAGTGATCTGCCCGCCTCAGCCTCCAAAAGTGCTGGGATTACAGGCATGAGCCACCATGCCTGGCTATGATTTCATTTTTTTCAATGGCTTGATAGTATTCCATTTTATATATATATATATATATATATATAAATGTATGTGTGTATACACATAAGCTTTTTGCTATATTTTTTGTAACATGTTTATATTTCTGTTACCTAATTTTTTACCCTTTCAGAATGAATGGTCACATATGAATCAAAATATAAGACTTTCACTCAGACTGATAACTTGTAGGCCAGGCCAGAGATGCTTGTGTTGGGGGGTTACTCTTTTTTCACATTCAGCTTTTCATTCTGACCACTCACACCACCTTCTCATACATCATCTCATCTTTCAAAATCAAACATTTTCTTGATTTAAGCATCTCATTTTCAGTGTCCACTTACTGAATCAACTTCTTGAAATCCAACCACCCATCATAGCTCTTATCTGACACCAGGAGCTTGGTCTTCAAGGTGGGCCAGTCGGACAGGGCAGAGTTTACAATTGGGGCCATAGCTTCATCAGCCACAATGCATTGGGCTTTAGACGTGTAATCGATAGTGAATTTTCTTGTCAGTCAGCTTGGGGCTCCCGGGCACAAAGGTGATTCTTGAAAAAGTCACAAAAGAAGGCTTCATTTCTATCTTTTGAGTAGAGAATATTTCCTTAAGCATCCTGGCAGGCATGGATGAGGTCTCTGGGTTACCCTCTCTCAGGAGTCTGTCTACTCTAACGATGTAACAGGATGGCAACTGGGGAAAACTGAGACAGGCAGGAGACTGAGCCCACTGAAACAATCCAGTGATCAGTGGCTCTGCTGCTGTGATCCTTTTACCTCAAGGAGGTCCTGAGTTTATATGGCTAGGTGGCAGACCATCTATCACTTGAAATATAGCCTGATTTTGAAACTATGATGCAAAGGGATTATAGAAACTTCCTCTTTGTTGTTTTCTCATAGCTTGAGAATGGCTTTTGCTGTGGATTTCTGGATTTGCACTGGAGACAAGACAAAACAAAAAGATCTTTCTGCCTCTTTTCTGGGGCTGTTTCTGTAGATTCTTCTGCACCCATCACACACCTATTGTGGACTTCCTATGAGACTGGCATATGCTGGGTGCATCTGTGTGCCAGAGGTGGTTGTGACAGAGGCTTCTTTTCACTTTTCAAGCTTGGAGAACTAGAATACCTCTAGGATTAACTGTTGATGTTCTTGTTTGTCTTGCAGTAATACTTACACTCTCAACTACAGACCTATTGATTTTGGAAAAGAATGTGGTTTACCGGTGAGAGTCCTTCCCACATACTTCACCTTTATCTTCTGATTCTTATATTAAAATCTCTTGGGCACCATAAAATGTCATTATTCACAATTGCCCAAATGTGAAAACAACCTAAATATGATGAACTGATAAATGAAATGTGGTATATATATTTACATAATGAAATTCTATTAATTCATAACAAGAGTGGAGTACTGACAATGCTGTATCATGGGTGAACCTTGAAAACGTTATGGTAACTGAAAGAAACCAGGTACAAAAGGCCGCATGCTGCATTCTGTTTGTATGAAATATCTGGAAGAGGCAAATCCAAAGATAAGAAGTAGATTAATGGTTGCCAGGATTTGCAGAGAGGGGAAATTAGGGAGTGACTGCTAATGGATTTCTTTTTGAGGTGATGAAAATCTTCCAGAATTAGACAGTGATGATGGTTGCCTAGCTTTGTGAATATTCTAAAAACTATGAATTTGTACACTTTTAAATGGTGAATTTTATAGTATGTAAATTATATCTCCAAAACAAAGTCATAGGAAACAGGATCTGGAATGGAATGGGGAGTTCATCTAATTCGGGTTACTCACTGGGCTGTTGGGAAGGCTGAGGGACACAGTGGAAGGGACTTGTTCAGCATCACTGATTGTCATCTTATAGCTATCAAGTTATCCTTTAGCATTGTGTATGTGTATGAGTGTGTGTGTGTGTATGTGTATATCTGTGCAATTTTGTGTGACACAGAGAAGTATCTTTCTTCAGATAACTACAAATGCTTTCAAGTGTCCCCACACTTAGATGAAGCATTTGAAGAGCAGTGCCAAGTAATGTTAATTTATTTTCTCTATTGATTAGTAAGAACTCTTTCTATATTAAGGCCATCAACCACTTATCTTTCATGAGTGTTGCAAATATGTTTTCTATTTTGGCATTTGTCTTTGCCATGGTCTGAATGTGTGTGTGTCCCCCAACCCAGATTTATATGTTGAGATTCTAAACTCCAAGGTGATGGAGGTGAGTCCTTTGAAAGGTGATCAGATCATGAGTGGAAGTCTCATGAATTTCATTAGTGCCCTTATAAAATAAGCTCCCAAGAGATCCCTCATTCTTTCCATCATATAAGGACACAGCTAGAAGGAGCTATCTATGAATCAGAAAGTGGGCCCTCACTGACATTGCATCTACCTTGATCTTTGACTTCCCAGCCTCCAGAGCTATGAAGAATAAATTTCTGTTATATATGAGTTACTCAGTTGATGCCATTTTGCTATAGTAACCCAAGCAGACTAAAGCAGTATTAATTTTTTTTGTTGTGTTTTAAGAAAAATACTAGAACTTTATAATAGTAGAAACTATATCTAAAAAGGAATCTAGCAGCTTTTTGTTTACAGATAAAATGTTGAAATTTCTTGTAATAATGTAAGTGTATTTTAAAAACCAATTTAATTTTATCATGTTGAGTAATTTATAATAATTGAGAGAGCATGCATATGTTGTTAGAGCCGTTACTGTGAAGCATTCTGGATGCCACAAAAGGGCACATCAGCTATAATCACATGGACAGGTCTCATATATATGGAGAAGGGAGAATTGCACCCTGTTCCTCCTCCAAGTTGGCCACACATATGCTCCTTGTCCATTATAGTGATTTTTTTCCAATGAATGAAATTTTCAAAATTTCATTAAGTGTAGTACATCTTTTTTTTTTTTTTCCTTTTTTATTCGGGCATCTGGTGCCATGTTTAGAAAGCCTTTCCCTGAGTTTATGTACTCACCTATATTTTCTTCCAATACTTAAGTCCTTTTTTGACATTTCAATTTTTAGTGGTTCATTTGAAATTTATTTTGGTACATTATTTGGAGGTAGAGTTGTGACATTTAACGTTTTCAAACAGTTATCTTTAAATCATTTAAAATTTAATCGGCACTTTCATTTCTGGCTTGAAAAGACCTGATAAATTCTTATATATACTTTGGTCTGTTCTGAGCTTTCAGTTCTGTTTTCATTCATTTGGCCTTATACCATCAATAAGCAATTTTAATTACCGTAAGTGAAAATGATAGCATCGCTTTGGACTGGTATGTGGCCAAGGAAATCACTATGTGTAACTTGGCCTCAGGTAGGAAGAATTTCTGATGACCCAGACTGAAGTGGTCCATGTCTTTTCTCAGATATGGATCAATTGTCCCTGAGGATAACTCAATCCATTGGGAACTAGGGAAACACTAGTTCCCAAACAGGTAGTCCTGAGGGTAGGGTTCAATCCCTTCCTCTCTTCTGCATGCCCCCTCCGCCATGACTGACAGCTGGCATTCTCGAAGACACCTGCTCTTTGAATCACTTTTCAGGGTGTGGGTTACTTTGTTTTTCATAGGCACCTCCCAACTACCAAAAAATGTACATCTCTATCCTGAGAATAGAAAGTCAGTTACAAGGTCTTTGCAAGAAAAACAAACAAACAAAAAACCAGAAAGTCAGGTACTGTAGCAGACAAAGAGGAGTGATATTGGGGGTGGGCTCCTTTCTAGTATCCTTCACTTCTCACTGTTGTGAAGGGGCTCCTAATTGAGGCATTTCTGTTTATGTTGAAGGAGTGAGCCTCAGAGCCATGGATGGGATGTCAACAAAGAGCAGCTGTATCTTGGCTGATCCCAAGCTCATTCAGGGTGACTTTCAAGGACTCTCTAATACTGGATGTAGAGCAGTGATCCCCAACCTTCTTGGCACCAGGGTTTTGTGGGAGACAATTTTTCCACAGACCAGGGGAGGAGGATGATTTCAGGATGATTCAAGGGCATTGCTTTTATTGTGCACTTTAGTTCTATTATTATTACATTATAATATATAATGAAATAATTATACAATTTACCATAATGTAGAAACAGGAGGAGCCCTGAGCTTGTTTTTCTGCAACTAGAGAGTCCCATCTGGGAGTGATGGGAGACAGTGACAGATCATCAGGCATTAGGTTCTCATATGGGGCACACAACCCAGATCCCTCGCATGTGCAGTTCACAATAGGGTTCGCGCTCCGTTGAGAATCTAATGCCACCTCTGATCTGACAGGAGGCAGAGCTCAGGTGGTAATACAAGTGATGGCGAGTGGCTATAAATACAGATGAAACTTTGTTCACTTGCCCTGTGCTCACCTGCTGTGCAGCCTGGTTTCTAACAGGTCACGGACTGGGGATCCCCTGAGGTAGAGGACCCTTTAGAGATATTCCCACATTCTCTCTCTCTTTTTTTTTTTTTTTTTGAGACAGAATCTTCAGAATCTTGCTCTGTCACTCAGGCTGGAGAGTGCAGTGGTGCAATCTTGGCTCATGGCAACCTCTGCCTCCCAGGTTCAAGCAATTTTTGTGCCTCAGCCTCCTGAGTAGCTAGGACTACAGGTGTGTGCCACCATACACAGCTAATTTTTTGTGTACTTTTTTTTTTTTTTTTTTAGTAGAGTTGGGGTTTTGCCGTGTTGCCCAGGCTGGTCTCGAGCTCCTGAGCTCAAACAATTACCCACCTTGGCCTCCCAAACTGTTAGGATTACAGGTGTGAGTCACTACACCTGGTCCTCCTACATTCTCTTTTTTATAGATGGGGAAACTGAGGCCCAGAGAGGGCAAGATGTGCATGCCCTGTCTGTTGCTTTGATGATGACTGTGTCAGGACAGAGGTCTACAATTCCTTGAGGCGATAAATGGCCTATAACCTAAGTGCTCTGTTGATTATTTACTCTTCACAACAGTTTTGTAAGACTGGACTGTAACAGTTCTGTAAATATGGACTATTACTGTCCATATTTAATAGACAAGGAAATTGAAGTTTAGAAAGGCATAATTTACAGAGGTGGTAAGTGGTGGAGCTGGATTCAAATCCAGGTCTGTTTAAAGATCCCCACATTGTGGGAAGAATTCAGTCATCAGATGGAGATTCCTCTAACATCTCCATTCTGTGAATAATTGAGATTGGGATTCACATGAGCCTCCAACTCTGGGGGTCCCTCTCTCATGCCTCACCCAAGCGCACACAGGCCAGGCAGATCCAGTAGGCTTCAGGTGTTGGGGGCAGGATTATCATCAGCCGGTCTCCGTGGCTAATGGCACAGGAGTGTGAGAGGATGCTGGCAGTCTTCTTGGAGAGTCGAATCATCCTTTCAAAGCTCCATTTGTCCTCTTCTCTTTTGGCACTAACCTCCCAGAGGGCGGAGTAAGGCTCCCTGAGTCCATTCTAGGCAGAGTGATATTTGAAATATTGAATATTAGTCATTGTGGACATTGGCTATGGGAGGCCACTATTGCCAGATGCCACCCTCAAGTGGCTAGATCTTGAGAGGCCAGGATGCCTGGGCCTAGGGAGAGCTACTGTTTCTCAACTGGCACAGAAATATTTACCATTTACCGATATGACAGTCCCTGTGGGTCTCAACATAATGTCAGTCATGAGCCTAGGGAAGAACCTCCTGAGAGAACTCAGCATGTAGAGTGAAACCAGCCCTGCCCAGGAGGACAGAGATTTCTCTGGGCATAAATCCCACTACTGGGTGTCTACTCAAAAGAAAAGAAAATATTATATAAAAAAGACACCTGCACTCATGTGTTTATAGTAGTACTCTATTCACAACAGCAAAGTGATGGACTCAACCTAAGTGTCCATCAATAGATGATTGGATAAAGACAATGTGGTATGCATACAACATGGGATATTACTTAGCCATGGAAAAGAATGAAATCCTTTCTTTTACAGCAACATGAATGGAGCTGAAGGCTATTATCCTATGGGAAATAACTCAGAAACAGAAAACCGAATACTGCCTGTTTTCACTTAGAAGTGGGAGTTAAACAGTGGGTACCCATGGGCATAAAGATGGAAATAGACACTGGGGTGGGGAGCGAAGTTTGCAAAATTACCTATTTGGTACTATGCTCACTATTTGGGTGATGAGTACACTAGAAGCTCAAACCTCAGCATTGTGCCATCTATGCATGCAACAAACCTGCACATGCACCCCCTGAGTCTAATTTTTTTTTAAGATTTCTCAGGGCATGATCCTGTAAGTAAAGAAGAGTGCCCTCCTTCAAGCCCATTAGGATTCTATTCCCGCCTTCAAATATACCTGTCTTCCAATGCAACTTATTTTTCAGTGAGACAAGTTTTGAAGGGATACAATTTAATTTCCAGTACATTTTAGTGAACGCATGGATGAAGTTACCTAGAACTTTCAAAACATTTCCATTCTAGCTGAGCCTTCTCCTCCTCGACAAACAGCACAGGTTTGCCCTCTTCCTTCCCTGAGGATGGAGGGAAGGAGGGTTCCTTTCTCCCTTTTTTCCTCCTCTCCCTCCTTTATTCCTTTCTTCCTCCTTTCTGTCCTCTCTCTCTCATCTCTTTCCCCCATCTCTTGCCTCTTTCCCCATTCCTCCTTTCCTTCTCTCCTACCTTCCGAACTTAATTTCTTTCTTCCTTTACAACTTTCTTCCTCCCTTTGTCTCTTTCTCTTGCTTTTCTTCTCTTTTTCCCATCTATCCTGGAGCAGCCCATAGAATTGCTACTTTGTTCTGACTGTTTTAGAATTTCTTATTACAACAATGAGAAATTGGCAGGGATGGGGTGGGCCTTCCCAACAACTTCCCCTCCTATGACCAATAACAACAAACACAACTATATCTCTCCGCTGCCATTAATTTTTATTTTCTTGTCAACCATGTGATATGATGTGGTTCAGGTCTAGGCCATCAGTGACAATTTTATTTATGTGGCTGTGGAAGTAATTTTTTTTTTTTTTTTTGAAATGGAGTCTCACTCTGTCTCCAGGCTGGAGTGCAGTGGCATGATCTTGGCTTACTGCAACCTCTGCCTCCCAGGTTCAAGCAATTCTCCTGCCTCAGCCACTTGAGTAGCTGGGACTACAGGAATACCCTACCATACCCAGCTAATTTTTTTGTATATTAGTAGAGATGGGATTTCACCGTGTTGCCCAGGTTGGTTTCAAACTCCTGAGCTCAGGCAATACACCTGCCTCAGCCTCCTAAAGTGCTGGGATTACAGGCGTGAGCCACTGTGCTGGCCGTAATTTTCATTCTTGTTTTATAATATCTTTGCATGACCCAGGTAAGAGCTCTGCTCACATCACTCAAGCAACTTTAGTGGTTCGCCACAGCCCATCACATCAGGTCCAAACTCCTTGCCTAGGCCTTCAGGGCTTCCCATTTTTTTTCTTTTAAGGGTGATAGAATTTACTGATTAACAGACTAGTAAAAATGAAAAACAGTGAAAATACCAGGAGTTTATGTACGTATGAAGAAACATGCCCTATCACACAAACATGCCATTGATTGTGGGAATTGGCACTTTTTTTCTAGAAGGCAATCCAGAAATGTGTTGCCCGAATGTTTACATAGTACATTTGATGGAGTAATTTCACTTTTGGCAATTGAAATGAAGAAAAGGATATAGATGCACAAAGATACTCATTTCAGCATTGCTTACAATAGCAAAAAAAAAGTTGTAAACCACTTAGGTAACAATAAGGGATGGATTAAATACATTTTGGTTCAACACTCAGTGAAATACTTTATAAACATAAAGATATTAAGGTATTAGGTAGAATATTTATTGATGTTGAAAGGTAGTTTCTGTAGCACATTGTTTCCATGTTACATTATTTCTCCAGTGCGTTGTTTCTACATCATATTATTCCCACAGCATAGCCCTTTCACAGCACAGTGTTGGAGGAGAAAAAGAGCAAGTAACAAATGTGATTCTAGGTTACAAATCATTATACGCAGTGACTCCATTACTGTGAAATCAGATGATCTGTAAAAATCAGTAGAAAAGAAAAAAAGCCTAGAAATACATATGAAAATTACCAGTGGTTATCTTTGGGTAATATTCCATATTAAAATTTTTTTCATTTTTGCCAGTATTTTCTAACCATTCTATGATGAAGAGCTCTTTTTCTTTTTAATTTAAATTTTATTTTAGGTTTTGGGGTACATGTGAAGAACATGCAAGATTGTTGCATAGGTACACACGTGGCAGTGTGATTTGCTGCTTTCCTCCCCTTCACCTATATCTGTCATTTCTTCCCATGCTATCTCTCCCTAACTCCCCACCTCCCACTGTCCCTCCCCTATTTCTCCCCCAACAGACCCCAGTGTGTAGTGCTCCCCTCCCTATGTCCATGTGTTCTTATTGTTCATCACTCGCCTATGAGTGAGAACATGCAGTGTTTGATTTTGTGTTCTTGTGTCAGTTTGCTGAGAATGATGGTTTACAGGTTCATCCATGTCCCTACGAAGGACACGAATTCATCGTTTTTGATGGCTGCATAATATTCCATGGTGTATATGTGCCACATTTTCCCTGT
>CAUYLG010016543.1:0-47129 GCA_963573385.1 Cacajao melanocephalus
GCAATTCTCCTGCCTCAGCCTCCCGAGTAGCTGGGACTACAGGCACGCACCACCATGCCCAGCTAATTTTTTGTACTTTTAGTAGAGACGGGGTTTCACCATGTTGGCCAGGATGGTCTCGATCTCTTGACCTCGTGATCCGCCCGCCTCGGCCTCCCAAAGTGCTGGGATTACAGGCATGAGCCACCGCGCCCGGCCCACAACCCTCCTTTTCTTAAACCTTTCCCATGGTGTCGTAAATGCATCTCCAAAACTATTCTCCCTGCTTGCCGAGAAGAAGCCGCCCCATTACACTGAAGCACAGGGAATCCTCAAAACTTTTTGGTTCTAATAAGAAACACAGGCTTGCTGAAATTCACTTTGAGAATCTTAAGACATTCACCGAATCTTCAAAAGTTTTCTACTTTTACTAATTTGCCTTATTCCCACAGATTAATAAAACTTCCCAAGGTGAGGAAGGGTCACACTGAGAAGATGTTCTTAGCAACTGTGTAAACATACAAAATTTATTTTGATGATTATTTATTTTGGGTTGCTTTTTATATACATTAATTTGTATTACTTTTCATACAAAAGTGAAAATAAATTTTACATAAAGAAAAAAGTCACACTGGAAAATATATATTTGAAAATATTAGTCCAAGTGACACCAAACTAAGATAAGCATGGCTTTAAGTGTAGAACTCTGATCCAACCTATCAGAAAATTTTAAAATATGTATTTTTAAAAAATTTATCAGAATAAGTTAAAATAATGTTTCATTTGTGCAATCTACATGGTCTTGGTTCGGTGATAATTCTAAACCTGTTTCTCAATCTGTAAAATGAGTATAAGATTACTTAAATGTCAGGGTTTTCCAACAAGTCACAAGAGATAGCCATAAAGCTGCTATCTGTTGGCATGTGCAACCTAGTACTTCAGTATATGATGATCGTTCCCCTCTGGGCCTCCAATGTCATCTCTGCAAAGGTCATCCAAAAAATTTCTTAAAATGTATGCCATAAATACTAACCTTTTAAAATGACAACACAGAATAGCCAGTCTAGACAGATACCAAGTTATTTCCTATATGTAAATATTTCCATCAAAACATTTATTTACCCTTCTAGGGAAAATAAAAGCCTTTATTCTCCCACTCACTCAAAAGCACCACTGAATATGATTCATGATAATAAAGAGATTAATGTCCTTTACAAATGATCAAAAAGAATCTTTTTTAAAATAACCAAATAAATTATGGCAGAGCTCTATAATGCACACATTAGAATAAATGCTTTTAAAGACTGATGAAATATACAATATGAATATATACATTATACAATGTATTAGTTGACTATAATATTAAAATCAATAAAAAATGGGAACACAAAACTGTGTATAGGGAATATTGCCAATTCTATTTAAAAAAAGAGATAAAGGGGCTTTTTAACCTTTCGTAATTATAAATATATACTATCTTAAAAGTTTTTTAAAAAACTGCTGTCAAAATAATATTAGGTGAGAACTATGAACTAGGAGAAACCTTGCATTAAGAACAGATTTTTGCCTGATTTATTCACTCATACAGTCTCTGAACAAATTTTGCTACGTGTAAATGATGTCCATTAAGAAAAATATTTGGGCCACTTGTGAAAGGGCTCTTGCCAGGACTTAAGGATGGAACTCAGCAGATGAGAAAAGCTATCAAGTCCACTACAGTACAGTTTCCCTTTGCCAGTCACCACAATGATTCTGCTGCTTGGGGTGATGTTCCAGTGAGGTGTTCTGGCTGCTACAGCACCATTCTCTGCTATGAAGAGCACAGCAGCGTCTGTTACATTTCAGGTACTTCAGCAAAATCTCAGTCCTGGAAGGCATTATATATATATATGGTTTCAAACATCCTGCAGGAAATAGGGGGTATAGTGGGGTGGGGTAAGTGCAGGAGTGAAATACTGAAATAGGCAAAGATTCAAACTTGGGAACTTCACAATTTCTGTACTGAATACTGTGGGGAAAAAACTATATTTAATTTTTTTTGCAATGCTGACCTTCAAATGTTTATAAAGCTGTGTTCAAAACTACAAAAGAGAAAAAAATTATAGGACTTTAGGTATGATTTTACTGAGAAGTGGTCACATCAAGGAAAAATTAAATTCTGCATTACAGTTCCCCTAAAATGCTAATGTAATAATGGATAGCAGGGAATTCTAAAGTTTAAATGCTAAAGCACTTAAGAAATTAAATGAAATGATACAGTTTTGTTCTTTATGTATCACCTCTCAATAACACTGATACTAAAGTATTTCAAAAGGATACATTTCGACTCTATATACACTTTAAAGTAGAGAAACATACCAAAGGATACACCTTCAAAATTCCTATTACAAAACAAACAAACAAAAAAGCCCTGATAATTATGCTACCTCTGAAGCAATGGGTTTCACAAGGAACTATGGCATTATCAGTGTGGTGTAAGTTTCTTACAGAACATTAGCTCATATTTTATATATGTCCTTACAACATGCATGAACAAAAACAACGCTGAGAAGCTGATCTACGCTATTAACCAAGATATCTGGCTGGAATCAAACATATTTATATGTGCCCACTTGAACTTCTTTTACCAGTACTCTAGCTATTTAAGGCGGCTGTTAGTGTGATAAAGTTGAAAGAGTAGGCTGGGCACAGTGATTCACGCCTGTAATCCCAGCACTTTGGGAGGAGAAGCCAGGTGGATCACTTGAGGTCAGGAGTTCGAGACCAGCCTGACAAACATGGTGAAACCCTGTCTCTATTTAAAATACAAAAATTAGCCGGGCATGGTGACAGGCACCTATAGTCCCAGTTACTCGGGAGGCTGAGGCAGGAGAATCACTTGAACCTGGGAGGTGGAGGCTGCAGTGAGCTGAGATTGTGCCACTGGACTCCAGCCTGGCGACAGAGCAACAATCTGTCTAAAAAACAAAGTGGCTGGGTGTGGTGGCTCACACCTGTAAGCCCAGGACTTTGGGAGGCCAAGGTGGGTGGATCACCTGAGGTCAGGAGTTCAAGACCAGCCTGACCAACACGGAGAAATCCCGTTTCTACTAAAACTATAAAACTAGCCAGGCGTGGGGGTGCATGCCTGTAATCCCAGCTACTCGGGGGGCTGAGGCAGGAGAATCGCTTGAACCTGGGAGGTGGAGGTTATGGTGAGCCAAATCATGCCATTGCACTCCAGCTTGGGCAACAAGAGAGAAACTCTGTCTCAAAAAAAAAAAAAAAAAAATGAAGAGTGTAAACTTCAGAACTGAACAGACAGTATTTAAAGCCTGTCATCTGCCACTTATCAGCTTTGTGATTTAGGGCAAGTTATTTCAGGTCTATGAGCTTCAGTTGCCTTACCAGTGAGAAGAATGATTACTAGTAACGTATAAAACAACTAGGAGGAAACCAGCTCAGTCAATTCTCAAACCATGGTAGGAATGAAGAGAAGAAGAAAACTCCTAGAAGAAAGCTGGCATATCCTTGGGAAACTTAGCTGTCAACATGGCACCAGAAGAACATATTCTGAGCATCAAATCAAAGACAGGCAAAACAGGAGACAGAGCCATAAAACCTGAAGAGGAATGATAGTATTACACATTTTTAAACTGCTAACAGAGTAAAATTTTCATTTTCTCACCACAAAATGTTATGTATTTAAGGTGACACATATGTCAACTAACTTAATTATTCCACAGTGTACTAATAAAATGTAACACCATTTTGTACTCCATAGATTTATACAATTATAAACTGTCAATTTATAATAAAAAAACAAAGATAGGTGTAAGACTAAGCATATGAATTTCACAATATGCTAGGTAATATGACAGATTATGGAAATAAGAAATTAAAATAAACAGTCCTTTCCCTTTATGGAGTTCAAAACTACTCATGGGAGGCAGACACAGTGGCTCACGCCTGTAATCCCAGCACTTTGAGAGGCTGACGCAGGGGGATCACTTGAGGCTAGGAGTTTGACAACAGTCTGGCCAACATGGAGAAACCCTGTCTCTACTAAAAATACAAAAACTAACCAGGCGTGGTGGTACGTGCCTGTAGTCCCAGATACTCAGGAGGCTAAGGCAGGAGAATTGCTTGAACCCAGGAGACAGAGGCTGCAGCGAGCCAAGATTGCACCACTGCACTCCAGTGTAGGCAACAGAGCGAGACTCTGTTTCTAACAAACAACAACAAAAAACTATCCATGGGGAAAATCTCTAGATTCATATGCTATTTTATTACAGCGTCTATAATACAAAGTCAAAAAATGGCAAAACAAGATCTCCAAGCAAGAATACTAACATGATGCAATGTACATAAAAAAGAAGCTCACCACAGCCAAAAAAAAAAAAAAGTCAGCTTTGGTCATCTATGTAAATGACAGCAACAATCATAGATATTTTGACCCAACAACTAATAGGAGTCATCATCTAGCAGATCACACAAAATAGCTGCTAAAGAGAGAACTTAAAGTAGGGCAGCCATCACGCCAACTAAGGAAGATAAGGACATGAACTATTCAGGGGAGCATATAGAAATAAGAAGAGAACAAGGCGGTAAATCTTCTTCCTCTCATTTCCCTTCAAAATACATTACATGGTCCTGTCAGCTCATGAAAAACTCACTCTTCTCCTAAGGGATCCCCAAGAAGATTCTTAAACGAGATCCGTGGCTCACTATTGAAAGCAATATAAAGTTTACTCCTCAAGAAAAGACTTTACCAACAACTATGGAAATATTTATGTAATACTCAAACACATTACATATCATAGCCAATCCTTTCCTTTAAGTTTCTACTTTTTTAAGGCACAGCAAAAATCTCTACAAAATAAAACAAAACAAAGAATATTAACAATAAAACAATGAAATATCAGTCCAGAAGTTAGAGGCTCATTTGACAGGTATAAAAATATACTTATCTCACCATTTCTCTGAAGCCTGGGAACCTAATATTTCTAAAAGAGAAAAGGACTAAAACAACTCTACAAAAATTAAAACGATGATAAAGAGAGCTGCCTTCTAGCCATTCACTAGCTGGGAGTCTTGGACGTGTTACTTAACCTCCACGACCAATGTGCGCAAATGCCAGCCTGCAGAATGTTGCCGGCCATGACTAAGTTTTCATTGGCCGGTGGCAAAACAAAGAATACGAAGACATAAAGTCATCATAAAATTAAAATGTAAAATACACATAAACTTCCCTTGCTGATTCTCCATCTTCACAGCTAGTTTTACAACCAAAGAAAAGGTGAAAATAACAACAACAAAAAAAATGTGTACCAAAATATGTGCTAACTGAGTGGTCTATAAGGATAAGACATTATGTCTCCAAGGAAAAGAAATTGTGTTCCAGTTGGAAAAAATGCAAAGTAACACATTTGAGTTGTATGAAATTGCAGTTTTCATAGAGTAAAAAAATTGTCAAATACTGACAATCTTACATATAATACAATCATTATTTTTCCAAAGAACTGAATGTACCATGAGAGTGGGCTATCAAAATCTGTTCCTAAGTAGTTTTATACAAGACTTTAAGAGCAACGAGGTTATGGTTGAATTTATTTATAAGTGAGTTTAAAAAAAAATAACAAGGCATACATGAACTCAAAAGAATCAAAGTCTTTATTATCATCTTACAATCTCCATGCTTTTAGCACATTCAGAAACCTAATCATAAGATGTCACGTCAATCATCATTTAGAAGTTTCAAAATTGAATGTAAAATGTACAGAAAGCAATAGCATCACATAAATTATAAAAGCCAGCTTTTTGCCTCTAATTTAATCAAAATCTGACCAAGCCACTAGCATAATAAAAGTAAGGTGTTTTCAATTTTTATTTACCATACTACAGGAAAAATCAATGCCACTGGGACTTTCAATGGAATTTACTGACAGAAATCAAGCTAAACTGAGAACATCGCATTATTATTACAAACCTAAACACTAGATAAAATATCCATTTGATCTAAGTGCCAACAACATTTAATGTTTTATGTCCACATAATGTAGGAAAATACTGGCTGTGTCTTATCAACAAACATTCCAAACCAATCTACTAACTAATCTGCTGAATTTGCTGTTTCATTGCTTAAACAGACAGAACTATAAATGTGCTTATCATGAAAGTATAGTATTACCTCAAGCTAATAAGAATTGATGGAACAAAGAGATCATTATTTAAAAATTAGTAACATCTGGAGCATGACATGCAGCAGCCATAAAACAGCATTTATTTTTCAAAATTGGCAGAAAAAAGAACTTTTTACGGAGGGGAAAGACTTTCGATGAGGGATGTACCTATTCTTCACTAAGCCAGGTTGCAGCCTGCCTACCATAAGGCAGACAGTCATGTACCCAGTAGCATCTGGAAAACAAAAAATTGTTTTTAATATTCAAAATAATATTTGTATTTAATACTTAAAAGAAAATTTGTAATTTCTAAATCAAAAAGATGTCATTATTATATCTGGTCAATATAATCACTTAATAAATCCTTTAAATAAGAGACACATAAGTAAGATTGGTAAATCTACATCAGCACAGTGAAAAGGGAGGGAGAAATAGCCTGCCAGGGGCAGGAGGGCATACTTTTCCCCAAATACCTATCTACAAAAGGTAAAGGATGACAGTCAATTCCAAATTCTAACTCCTTGATTTCTAGTTCTATTTCTAAATTCCACTTCTAAGTAATGTCCTTTTGTTTGAAGGACAATTGCAAAGTGTCTAAGAGCCAGCCTGTGTACTAAAAGTACCAGCAGAACAATGACTAGAAGACACAAGGTAAAGTATTCAGAAAATATCACAGGAAATCCCAGGCAAAGCCAGAAAGAAACAACGTAGAATGAAGTGCAATCAGTGGGCAGTTCTAGTTTTGGGAAAACACATATAGGACCAGTTTAGTATTCAATTGCTTATAAACAATTGTGCTTTTCTGTTGTTTGTTTTTTGAACCAGAATCTTGCTCTGTCACCCAGGCTGGAGTGCAATAGCATGATCTTGGCTCACTGCAACCTCCACCTTCCAGGTTCCAGCAATTCTCTTGCCTCAGCCACCTGAGTAGCTGGGATTACAGGCATGCACCACCATGCTCGGCTAATTTTTACATTTTTATTAGAGGCAGGGTTTAACCATGTTGGCCAGGCTGCTCTCAAACTTCCGACCTTAGGTGATCCACCTGCCTCGGCCTCTCAAAATGGTGGGATTACAGGCGTCAGCCACTGTGCCTGGCCTGTAAACAGTTGTTTCAATAAAAGAAATGTAAACTAGAGAAACCATTTAGAGAAATAATCAAATTTTGTCAAACGGGACTTCCTGAGATTTCACTTACTTAAATGTGAATAAATATAAACATTTTATTCTTCAAAACAACAGAAATCCCGGGTTCGATGGGTTAAATGATTGATAAACACTAAGAAAGATCTCCAGTTCCACCTCTTCCATGTCTATATTTAAACATTCAATCCATTACTGAATGAATTATTATATTAATATATACAGACTTCCCAAGAAATAAATTACTATAACATTGCCTGAAATACACTCTTAATCTAATCCTCGATGCATGCAGAGATTACAGAGATAGGGATCAGGGTGTGAGCTGTCTTTAATTTCAAAAAGATGCTTAACAGCTCATTACAGTAGTGTACTTGCTGAAGTGATGATTTATAAAGAGTTATTCAGACAATTCATAGTAAAAAAAATCAGATCCATAACCAGGGCTTTAATCTGAATGTTGCCAATATTCAAACTTGTATTAACAGATGAGGTTGCCTCTGCACCTGAGTAAACACAGTACACCTGGTATCTGCATCTTTCAATCTTTCTGTGTTAATTATTCTAGAAATCATAAAATTATAGTTGGAGAGTTATAAGTACAACTTTAGTTTCATGGCAATCAGCTCTTTGGAAAAGCAGCCCTCAACCTGTCACCACATGCTATTTCAGGGGATTCAAAATGCCCAAAACCCATACATGAACTTACAGGTTAGGAACACTAATGATTCATGACCAAGCCTCATATTTTACACAGGAGGAAAGATGCCAAAGAGAAGACTTACCCAAAGTCAAATAACATATAAGGCACAAAGCCAAAACTCCAGAATCTATTGATTGTTAGTCAACCAGAGTTTTACTCAGTGGGTTTTCAAAGATTTTAAAACTGCTTGCGCCAGATGCCCTAGAGTCATTAATAGCCAGCGTAAGTTTCATTTTAAATTTCTCATTTAGAATAAAAGGTACAAATTTGACCACATGGGTAGGAATTCTTTCTCTTCTATCCTACTGCCCTTTACCACTCAAGCCTAAGTTTCAGGCAAGCAAGCTCTCTTATTTTTGTTTGTTTCTTGATTTTGTTTTCCATTTTTTCTTTTTCTCAAGTGTGCACTTAAGTAACAGTATAGGCTTTTAAGACTCCAGCTCTGCATGCCTGAGGGGTCTTTTAGCATCCTACTTCTGACAGCTCTGCATCCATTCTGATCGTGGCAAATTTCTCCTACACGGCCACAATTTGGCTCTCCCTTGCCAATCTACACGTCCTTTCTCTCTGAATCCCCTCTGGATTTCCCTCATGTCTTGAGCAATCAGCTGTCACTTTCTCCCTCTCCTCACAACAGCAACAACAAACAGTCATTATATGCCAAACACTGTTTTTTAACCCTCAAAACAACTCCTCCATGTGGCAGATGCTGCTACCATCGCTATTTTGTAAACACAGGCACTGAAGCACAGAGGCACCACACAGTTAATAGAGTGGTGGAGCCAACTGACCCTAACTTGTAGGCATGGAGAGATATTAACCTTTGTGCTATTTTTGCCTCTGCATGCACATATAAAAGTTGTTTATTTTATACTATCCATTATTTCTAGTTGTTTTATAACTAGGGGATTAGCAGGTAACCTACTCTATCATATTGACACTCCTAGTCTCCGTAAAAAACACTTGTTTGACCAAATATAAAAGAAATGTTTGTTACAGAAAATATGAAAAATTATCAGCATAAAAAACAAAATTAAAATTACCTAATAACAGTCTTGTAATTTTCTTATAAATGTCCCGGTTAACTTTCATAGACTCCAACAAAACTCCACTGTCAGCACAAGTATGTTAGCTATACTCACCACTGGCACATGGTGGGAATCACTGAGCAGAGGAGTATCACTGTGTCAGCAAATGCCACGTTCACGAAGTCCTCTGTACACTAGCACGGCTTGTCCTTAGTTTACAATTGCATTAGAAACATCATTAACCTCATCTCTTAACCAAGGGGATTGAATACACAGTAAGCACAAAAGCAGTAAGCGACTAGAAGTAACAGTAGGAAAAGCTGGACATTTTTTATTGAAAACAATGCAGTAAAACTTTCAAAAATAAAAACTGTTGGGAAACAAATGCATGAAAGCTTCAAAGAACAAACAATGCACCATGAGGGCAGGAAAAGGGGAATGGGGTGCAATCAAGCACGTGTGCAGATACTGATGTCAATGCAGGATGATTATTAGCGCAATGTCACTGCAAGGGAAGTTCTGAAGTTGGCACAATTAAAGTGCCACTGATGAGAATGCTAGTCAGAAGCACGCCATGGCTTAAAACATTTGTGAATGTGTAAAGTTCTGCTGATAAGAATGTTAGAAGAAGCATGCTGTGGCTTATAACATTTGTGAATGTGTAAAGCGTGGCTGATGAAAATGCTAGTCAGAAGAAGCATGCCATAGTTTAAAACGTTTGTGAAACTGAATGACAACAAAATGGGCAGCAAGATAGCAAATACAGATACCAAAGCTGGTGAGGGACGAGAAATGAATTACTTCATGGGTACAATGTACACTATACAGGTGATGGTTAGACTAAAAGTCCAGACTTCAGCACTATCTACTATATCCATGTAATAATCTGCACTTGTAACCCCTAAATATATTTTTAAAATTTTAAACCTACAAAGGTATAAGTACTTTCTGAAACCATCAAAAGAAAATTACATGCCTCAAAATATTTCCAATGTAAACAAACCTAGTTGAACTGTATTTTATCACTTAATCTTATATTGGAGGCATTATCCCCAGGGTGCTATATGTAATACTTTGAAAGCATTCTATATAGCTGCATAATGTTTTACTGAATTGCTACACCATGACTATGCTTCCTTTGAACAATTCCCTTTTATTAGACATTTAATTATTCAACTTAGGCTTTCAACTCCATGGCAACTATTCTCTGTGTGGAAATATCACGTGTGTGTATGTGTGTATGTGTGTGTGTGTCCATACAGGTGTATATACACACATCTATGTTTCAAAGAATGGTTTTATAAAGCAACAGAAATACAAACTGCAAAGATTAGGAAATTTAAGTTCACTAGTGACTTCTCCTGAACTGACTTAGTCTTGATCTTTCTTCTTTTCTTCCTCACACGACACTCCTTTCTCAGCAATCAAGAAAAAAAAATCCTAGGAAAAAACCCATTCTCTAATTAATGTGCTGAAGACAACAGTGTATGCATCGTTCCTTTGTATTCCTTTGTTGTGGGTGGAAAACAAAGATCCCTCTCAGGAACACCATAGCCTGAACAACCACCAGAGCCTAAATAAGCTAGTCTTTAAGAAGGAGTCACTTACTGACCCAACGTGCTGTCACAGCTCCAAAAGCCCTCAAACTCCAAGGCACCAGTCGCATCTACAATGGGTCAGCTGCATTTTAACTTTGAGGTAATTCTAGAAGTTGGCACGGTGGTAAAGAGATTTTCAATTCTGTCAAGATACAAAACTGAAAGAGCTGATATATTAAATATATAATTTATCACACTTCTACAGCTAATTAAAACATGTTTTTCTATACACATATACAGAGAGACTATTTCCTGGACAAGGATTTACATTTTTCTTTTAATATGACAGTATGTAACACATTGAAGTATTCAACTAACTTTTTAATGGCTGATTTCAAGGACTAGTGATTGCCTTATCCGGGACATTCCGGCTTTGAATGCCTAGTGATTTACTCTACCATGATTGCAGTGAAATGTTCACTACCAAGGACATGATATAAGAAGCAAAGGAGAGGAATGAGAGTGGGGAGACAAACACGTGGACCAATGACAAACCACAGCGTAAGGTGATCAGTGGTGCAAGAGAACCAAGCACATATGGAATCTATGGGCGGCAGAGGTGGAAGACGAGAGGTGAGTGGTGAGGAAAGTTTGAAATATTCCAAGAGGAAAAAGGTACCAGAGATAATGTAACAGCCTGGGCAAATGCATGGAAGCAAAAGCACCAGGGTGAAGGTAGGGAAGAAGTTGCCTAAATCAGGGGTTCCCAACCCCCAAGGCATAGTCCAGTACCATCCATGGCCTGTTAGTAACCAGGCCACACAGCCGGAGGTGAGCAGAAGCCTAAGTTCCACCTCCTGTCAGTTCAGTAGTGGCATTAGATAATCATAGGTGCACAAACCCTATTGTGAACCACGCATGTAAGGGATCTAGGTTGCACACTCCTGATGGTAATTCAATGCCTGATGATCTAAGGTGGAACAGCTTCATCCCAAAACCATCTGCAGCCCTATCTTCCCACACTATCCATGGAAAAATTGTCTTCTACAAAACCAGTGCCTGGTGCTAAAAAGGTAGGGGACTGATGGTATAAACGGAAAGGACTCCTGTAGGAAGTTGAGGGAAATGAAGCTGGAGAGAGAAGGTAGCATTGAATGCCAACTGGCCTCAAAGCCACACAAAAAAATTGAGCATTTAACCTGTACTGAAGCAGTTTACAATTCCAGGAAACATGAGAGCTTTTGAGCAGGCATCCTCACCAACCAAAAACGAAGAAAGAAAGAAAAATACTGCCACAGATTTCTAAGCTGGCCGCCCCTAACTGGGTTCATCTCATCATTTCTGGTATGTTCCAAGGCAAGAGAGAGTGTTGCCCTCTCCCCTAAGTGCATGGATGCACCAGAGCATGCATAGTTCACCCATGCACTTCATTCACATCCTCCTTTCCTATGGACAGTGAACTCTAAAAAAGAGCAGGAATAAGCCAATAATATCAACAAATGGCAACAGAAGAATACGTACATATGCTGGGTGCTTCAAGCATAAAACAACTCAAACAGCTTTGCTTATCAGTCTAGGTTTCAATACATTTGTATAATTTTTAAACAGCAGGCAAATAAACAGAATTTTAATTGAAGTTTCAGTCACCTTATCCAGCTACCTAACCACAGAAAAAATTGCAACTGAAAAACATTTCAGCTAAAAGAAAAAAACAGAGGCAGTTTGGCATTTTCTTTTAAATTGTAAAAGATAAACATGTAGTATATATTTAAGATTTTTCACGAAAAAGAGTAATTAGATGGTAATTTTTATGTAAAGATACATTCTAATCATCATTCTTTTATTATATAGCCCCATCTTCTCCATCACTATCAACTCTCTTGTTTTGCTGTTAAACATGAAAAATCTTTTCCCAGAAAATGACAGGCTAAGAGTCAGGAAGTACTTCCTGATCCTGTAGTTACAGGATGTGCCACCAGTCAAAATGATCTATGGTGTTTCAGGTTATTTCAGTATCAAAGAGCCACTGCACTGTCCTAAAGAAAAGAGCAACGTGCAAGTGACTCATTTCCCCCAGTGGCATGGCAGCTCCCAGAGGTCGGGGACCAAGTCACTTTCCCCTTTCCAGTCTTTCTGTTAGGGAGAAATTTCCAGTTTCAATAGAGAAATGCTCATTCACCAATAGAAGACACCAATTGTTGTTTAAAGATGCAATTACCTGATACTCTATTATAGTTAAGCTCCCATATATGAGGAGTACGAAAGGAGAATAGGGCAGAAAATCCCCAAAAGAAGTTGGATTTGGAATTGTATGCTCCCAGTGAGCGAAAAATTCACTGCACATCACAATCTAACAATGATAATGTTTATTCACTTTCAACTTTGCAAGCAACTTAGACACAGAGGCAAATGGCTGAAGTAACATTCAAGTTCCCAATGATATAAATAATTTGCTCTGGGCCACAGAATATTCTCCATTGTCAGTTTGGAAGCTTGTAAAAACCTTAGGCCATCACAAAACTTCTCTGATTTTTCTAATCAATTCTGAAAAATCCCCAGGTCACTATAAGTCCTTAACATATTAGAATGGAAAGAAAGATTGTTGAAAAAGCTACAATCATCATTTCTACAAAATATTTAACCTCAAACCCTTGAGACGATTTCATCAAACCAATCCATTTATAAATTTTGCAAGCTATACAAACTGAAATCAGAACTGCTTTCCAAAAGAAAACTCTGGGCCAATTTATGATGGCCCAAATCAAAATAAACTTCCTAGGCAAATAAGGACACAGGAGAAAGCAGTCTTTTCTATGTGCTGGTAGAGCCTTAGCACAGCCTATTCACTTTAGAAAAGTTATACTGAAGAGAGTCTACCGTCAAGAAGGGTAATTACAATTATGAGTGTCGCATATTAATATTAATTACTTTACACAGAATTGTCATATAATTGTCTCAACACTAAAGAGAAAATGATTTGTACTGGGTATAATAAAGTAGCAAAAAAAAGAACTAAACATTATGATATATGGAAATAAATGCAAATATGTTTCATTACTTCTATTACATGAGTCAGAATTAAACCCCAGATTGGTTTTATAGAAACTACTACAATCCTTATCTAATCCCTACATTTATGATGTTTTTAGTTTCTAATGATACACGATCTCCCCAAGTTGCGCAGGCTGGTCTCAAACTCCTGGGCTCAAGCAATCCTCCCACCTCTGCTTCCCCAGTAGCTGGGATTACAGGCGTGAGCCACTATACTCAGCCATGATCTTGTTTTTTAACTAAACATGGAACATAAGTGAAAACAGCGAGTGAAAGGGGAAAAAAAATCTAAGAAAGACATCTATCTACTCTAATACATTTCTTTAAACAAGAAACTTGAGCTTCTTATTATTCACTTAACAGCATCCTCACAGCCACATGAACTTAGTTATTAATTTCCATGAGTAAAACTGGAGAATATTGTAGAGAAGGATTCTTAACAGAAAACCTGCCTGAGTTAATCCTCTAGACAGAGAAAAAATAAGGCCTCCATGATGCTAAGAGACATTTACGAGACATTTACTAGTCAGTGATCTGATTTTTAATTTGAGGCAACAGAAATTTCTTTTTTAAAAAGAAAGATAAAAAAGGCAACCAGGCATGCAGTGGCTCATGCTTGTTATCTTAGCACTATGCAGGGCTGAGGCAGGAGAATTGCCTGAGCCCGGAGACCTGTGTTTACAAAAAAACTTTTTAAAAAAAATTAACCAAGTGTGATGGCGCATGCCTTTGGTCCCAGCTACTTGGGAGGCTGAGATAGGAGGATCACTTGGGCCTGGGCAGTTGAGGCTGCAGTGAACCATGATCACCCTCTACTGCACTCCAGCATGAATGACAGAGCAAAACCCTGTCTTTAAAAAAAGACAGCCAGTTTAAAGAAAAAGATAAATTTATATCCAGGAATGGTAAATGATTATAAATGAAATTGCACTACATCCACTGCATTACAGCAATCTAGTGAGGGAAAAAAGATGTTTCACCCCACACCAGATGCAAAAGGATATGGAAAAGGATATGGCACGTAGATTTTTACTGAAGGTAGTTAAATTAATGCAAACGATTCAAGTTAAAAGACAATGTAAGCAAACCCACAGCATGTTAATTCTAAAATCTAACATCTTTAGAGAAATGAGTCTCAGCTACTTCTATAAACCTAAAACATATGTCGAGACAGACTGATTTTATCCCATGACATAAAACTGGAAGACTCTTACCAGTAAGAAGGCTAGCTTATATGAAGTAAGTCTTTACCCCTAAGTTCCAAATTCCTTTTACCTGTAAATTGCTAATTATGTATGATTTCCTAATAGTTACGTATTTGCCACTTGTTAAAATTTTTTTCTATTCAGCAATTTTTTTATAATAGTTTGTTATAACAAACATCTACACACACAAAATAAAAAAATCCTGAAAAGGCTCACCAGCTCACCTTCATCACTTGGTGCCTGCTGCTTCACAAGAGTCATCGGGGATCTTGCTGGAGGCCTACTAAGTGGATGGCGCCAACTCTTAGAGGTTTTGTTCTCTCCCTCTGTTATCTAGTTACAGTACATAAATGGAGTAGAAATACCATTACCAAAAACAAACTACAAAAAAAAAAAAAACCCTACCGTTCACAATGATTTATAACTTAATGTTGAAGAAATCTTGTGGTTGTTTACCTCTTGGGGAATTAGTCCTTTAAGAAATTTAAACTTCAAGTCAAAAGAAATAGGAATCAATTCTATTGGTAATTTTACCCTGAGGTCAATTAACTCTTCTTTCAAGTGGTATTAAAATACAAGCTGTAGGGCAGGGTAGGCTTATTAAACCTGCAATAAGCTTAGCAGTTAACAAATTTTCTAAAGTTCTTACAACTAATCTTAATTTAGGATTACAGGCCAGGCACACTGGCTCATACCTGTCATCTCAGCATTTTGGGAGGCCAAAGTGGAAGGATCCACTGAGCCCAGGAGCTTGAGACTAGCCTGGGAAACATAGGGAGACTCCACATTAATAATTAAAAAAAAAAAAATTGACCAGGTATGGTGGCATATGCTTGTGGTCCCAGCTCCTCAGGAGGCTAAGGTGGGAGGATCACTTGGGCCCAGGAGGTCAAGGCTGCAATGAGCCATGATCATGCCCTTTCTCCAAAAATAAACAAACAAGTAAATTTAAGATTGTATTCTCATAAAAATATAGGACTATGGCTTGGTCACCTCTAAGATGTTCTCATGTTAACACTTAGCAAGGAATTTTACTTTCTATCCTTACAGAGAAGACAATCCTGCAAAGTTGAGGCTGTATACTTCTTTCCATTCAAAAACTAATCACTACTTTTGTATCACAAATATAAACAATCAAACAGGAAACCAGAAGTATTCTCTTTTTTTAATGATAGATTAATGCCATGTTGAAACCACTTAAATTTTATATATGATTTTTTTGTCCTGAGATGTACAGACTATATATTCCTTTCCCAGGTAGAAAGTCATGTGTATCCTTGTATCTTTCAGTTAGGATCCACCTTTTTAAGCTCTCTTGCTTGCACAATGCAAAATTTTTAAAGTCAGCAGGAGGGGGAAGGATATCAGAGTTTGAACCCAGTGGGCTTACATCAAGAGCTGACTGTGAAAGAAAACAATCTTAGCCTTCTTCCCTGTAAGCTGAAGAAGCAGTGGCCAGGTATAGAGAAACTAGTCTGGCCTCTGACTCCAACACATGATTCTGAGAAAATGTGTAAGGACACTGTAATAAAAGCTAGGAATGAGAAAAGAATGACAAATGCAACATAGGATGACAGGTATCAATGTTTATATAATAGCTAAAAAAAATAATACGGGAAATTATAACTCAGCCAAGAAGAAATATTCATCAAGACACCACACTGTTGTCATAGCTGGAGTTATAAGAGGATAAATTATATCAGGTTTCTGCTCTCAAGAAGTGTAGATTATAGAGAGGTAAAGGAATAGATAATAAATGAATAAATCATATTTATCAGGTACTACTGGGTAAATATGCAATGAAGGAAAATAAAGAACGACAAAGGAATAGAAAGTGATGGGGAGGGGGCAATTTTATAGGGCAGCTTATAAAGGCCTTTCTGATATGGTGATAATTGAGGGGTACTTTGAGTGCATACATATGATGATCTGGGGGAGAAGTATTTTGGGGAGCAAGAATAGCATGTAAAGTGAGAACATACTTGGTATGTTCCAGGCACAGCACGGAGCCCAGGATGGATAGATGGATGGGTGGATCGATGAGCAGACAGAGCTTAAAAAAATAATTCTTATTGAGTAGATGGGCTAATGCCAGCAGCTATCAGCATACACACAGCATTATCCTCAATACTAAAAACAGTGACCAACACTACATAAAAATTAAATAGGGCTATATTACATCAAGGAGTTATCTAACACTGTGGTATAAGAAAAGAATGTCACGCAGCTGTTCTTACAGGCAAGCCAAGCCTCTCAGCCTTCAATAGCAATGTTGGTTTCTCTGCTGTCAGTCTTTGCTCAGGGAAATGACGAAGATGAAGGTAAACAGCACTACATCCATAATCACCTTCCTTGAGAGCAAAGAATCTGAAAAGTTACTTTCAGCTCTATTCTAGTTGAAGGAATGTCACTAAATATAATTAAAGCAGGCATTTGACTCATTCACCTCTCAAAAGAATATCTGCTCGACTACATTTAAGCCATTCATGAAATAAGTTGTCAATTATGTTTCCTTTTTTTTTTTTTTTTTTTTTTTTAAGAAACGGTCTTACACTGTCACCCCGGCTAGAGCACAGTGGTGGAATCACAGCTCATTGCAGCCTTGAATTCCTGGGCTCAAGTGATCCTCCTACCTTAGCCTCCCTAGTAGCTAGGATCACAGGCCCACACCATTAAATTTTTTATTTTATTATTTTTTTTGTAGACGTAGGGTCTCATTGTGTTGCCCAGGCTCAACAGGAATCCCTGGGCTCAAGGGATCCTCCCACCTCAGTCTCTCAAAGTTGCAGGGATTACAGAAATGAGCCACCACATCTGGCCAAAGTTGGAAATTTTGCTTACTAATATGTGAATGCTATTTTCAAACTACTCTTAGGCACCTTTTCAAAGAAAGCAGATCATATTCATTTTCATATTTCATATTTTAAAGTGTTTATAATTCAATGAGATATGTAATTCTAAATAAAAAGATAAACACTATTGGGTAAAATCAGAAAACTATATTTTAAGTAACATTTTAAGACTGTTGAGAAGCAGGGTATTCAAAGCTGCTGTCCTTATAGGACCTCCCTTGCTCTACTCAGGGACACAAAGACCTGCTGTGAGTTGAAACGAACAGGAGCAGTGGCTGTTCTGAAGCCAGTGCAACTTGTCAGCTCCATTACTCTTTCCTTATCCACTTGAATTCTCTAATAAGGCTGGATACATCCAAAAAAGTACTGAATTCTGACAATTACTATAGACAGTCATACCTCCCCTGATCCACTCTTAAGGCTACATGGACAGTTTCTGCTGAATATGGAGTATTAATACTGTACAAGGACAATATTGTACAATTTTCCAAAAAGTCACAATGGGAAGCTAAGTAATATAGAGGGGTCTTTTCTCAGAGGCAAAGGGCCTCTTTTGAGGACGTGTCAGGACAAGAAAGGTCACCCTGGTCCTGGGATTCAGGGTCAATGAGGAAAGAGTAAGAAGAAAGCATGACCAGGTGAATCCTAACGCTGAAATAGAAGCTGTGAGGTGGCTGGGACCCAGAGTTATTAACATTAGCAAGAGGTAGTCGGTGCCCATCATGTAAATTTTTCCCAGACTAGTTAATAATGCAGGTGATGCAACAATTCTGTATCTTGACTGTATCAATGTCGATATGATTGTGACTTTGTACTATAGTTTTCTAAGATAGTAGTATTGGGAGAAACTGAGTAAAGGGTACAAAGAATCACTGTGCACTCTTTCCCACACCACATATGAATCTATGATTACCTCAAAATAGTTTAATTTTTTAAGAAAAAGAAAAATCAAGCTTCGACACGTAGCCATAAGCTCAATGTGCTGAATTATCACTCTGTGAGCCACAGCTCACAGAAGGCTTACCTTCCTGTCACTGAATGAATATGATTTAGACCCATAAATGTAAAATGTTATTTATTTGTGCCCTAAAGGAGGATTTCAGTGCACAGCATGTTGTTCTCAAAATGTGTTCTCACTATATAATGAATATGGTAAAAATGGATATTGCCACATACGCTGGGGACTTTGAAGCCATTTGTCTCTCCACTGGGGACCGCTGGGATTTCCCCAGGTTCAAGGCCATTCCCGTGACTCTCCACATCACTCTCTTCTCCCTCTGTTAACACACCATTACTCTCTGCCACTGATGAGCATGACTCAGGTGATTTTGGCCATGAAAGCTTGGGTGACTCTGATTTCTTGGGCTTCTCATAGCCACTAAATAATGGAATGGAATCATCAGCCTCATTGGGTTTAGAAGGTACACTTCTATATGCATAAGTGTTGTCATCCTCAGTTTTTATGTCTTCTGTTACCGATATACTTAAGCAGCTGCTTCCTGGGGATAAAAGAGAAGATGGTTAATAAATCTTGCATTGTATTATTACTAAGTAGGATTGGTAAACTATTCCCAACTGATTCTATATCTTACACACACATACACACACAAAAGAAACCTCATTTGTACCCATCACATACTAGCTCTGATACTGAAGAAGCCAGGTCTTCTACTTAAGTTTTATGCCATGGCTCAAAACCTGGAGATCAATGTGCAAAGAACCATGTAATGACAGAACTAATGAAATTGAGGGCTCTTAGCCAAAACCATCCAGCAATTCATCAAGTGGCTAATTAAACCTAGTGTAATAGAAAGTATGATGAGGGGCTGGGTGCAGTGGCTCATGTGTGTAATCCTACCACTTTGGGAGGCCAAGGCAGGTGAATCACTTGAGGCCAGGAGTTCAACATCAGCCTGGCCAACATGGCAAAACCCCAGCTCTACTAAAAATATAAAAATTAGTCAGGCATGGTGGCACACACCTGTAGTCCCAGCTACTCGGGAGGCTGAGTTAAGAAAATCGCTTGAACCCGGGAGGCAGAGGTTGCAGTGAGCTGAGATTGTGCCACTGCACTCCAGCCTGGGTGACAGAAAAAGACTGTTTCCCCAAAAAAAACAAAACAAAACAAAAAACAAAACAAAACAAAACAAAAAACATGACAAGGCATGATAAGGGACTATAATGAAATATCCATATATATTGCATAACTCTCTTCTCTGCATTTGTTGTAATTTCCTTCCCTACCTTCTCTTCCTTGCTATCTTGTATCCATTCATCACAACTCAATTCAAATATCACCTCTGCCAAGAAACCTTGCCTGTCCAGCTCTCATGTGGTTGAAGTTCTTCCTTGGTAAACCAGCAACATCCTAGGCGATCTCTATAATGCTGCTTACCACACTGGATTGTAATTATGAGTTTATTGCCTAGCTCTCCACTAAACCATGATCTCATTTTTTTTTAAAGTTCTGTGGTGTAAACTCTATCCACCCATCTATTTCAAGAGCAAAGGCAATGAGGCTGGAGAAGCAGCAGAGGACCAGTTTAGGACAATGTGAGGACTTTCTTTTACCGTAGGTAGAATAATATACTAAGAAGAAGGTAGAGACAAGACCTAAGCTTTTTTTCTTTTAAAGGATCACTATGATGGCCACCTGGAGAATTGACTAACAGGGGTGACTACAGTTGACACTCCTGAATAAGAAGGAAGCAACTGCTGCAGTCGTCCAGGCAAGAGCTATGGTACCAGGAATCGGATTCTGGCAGAGGGGGCAGGGCTGTCTCCTGAGAAAGGATTTACAGGATGAGAAGTATGTATGACAGGAACACAGGAATCAGCTCAATTATTAAGAGGGTAAAAACCCCAACAAATATGAAAGAGGCAAATCATTAAAGCAGTTTCAGAAAAATATGCTACCAAAGGGGAAGAAGGCAAAGCAGCTGAGATTTTTAGACAATGGTTTTAGTAAAGAAGAAAAGTCAGGAAACTATACATGTCGTTGTTCTTAAAACCTTGATCTTTATTTTCTTTTTAAAATTAAGTCAAAAGCTAAGAATCTACAAAGAATTATCTGTAACTGATTTTTCTCTGCTCATTTGAATTCAAGAGAAGCCTTCCAAAAACATACATTGTAAATTGAGTCGCCCTTAACAAAAAAAAGTTTCATTTTAGAATCTACTTTTTTATTAAACCAAATAGGCACTGCTGGCTATTTGTCTCACAATTCTGTTACATATAGCAGTGAGACTCCTGACTTTTATAACATTCCCTGGGCCTCTTGGTTGAGTTACCTTACGACTTTGGGTAGATTATTGATTAAGCTATGTTGACTGGTCAGATGTGTGTCATAGTGAACCTCAATTTAAGGCATCCGATCATCCACCACCTACTATTATATGTGAAACATAACTAACCATCTTCTCACCTGAGAGTTTGATATGATCAGATAAATTCTGATCCACCTGCATCCTGCTAGCAGAGGCCTCTTCTTCTGAAGGTACTTCTGTGTTCCTCAGCTTCGCTGCTTCTCGAGGCTTTTCACTGACCTTGAGGTCATCTGTGCCTGAGTCAGCATTAGGGACCTCTGCCCCACTGACTTCAGCTGACACTTCCTCTTCCTCCTCAGCCTTAGGCCTTTTAGAGGTAGACCTAGCACACTGGAAGCTGTCAACAAGAGAAGCAGCAGTCAGAGCGGAATGCTTGCAATGGATATGAAAAACACTTCCCAATAAAAATGTCATTGTCACTTGCTTAAAAAAGGAAAGAACTGACATTGTTAATCACTACGCCAAGTCAGTGTTCACAACTGAAAGATTAACTTTGAAATCAAAATCTTAAGAACAAGTTTTATAACAAATTCTAAAATTCACACAACTGTAAATAATTATTAAACATTATTTTGAAAAAGAGCCACTGCAAAAATGTAGCAACATTTTAAAAGTCTGAAAATAAAAATAAGGTAAAAAATGTTGAAATGAGAGAGAAATAAAATCAATAAATAAAATATTTAGATAATTAAGAAAATAAATTGAAAAATCAAGATACCCTGTAAGGCTAGCGCTAAAATCTAAGCAAATTATTTATATTTCAAGGTGAACTACCGACTACTTTTCACTGAGTTTTGTATAATTGTCAGGTATGTATTAAAATAGTTCAAATTAAATGCCAATTCATCAATAAATTATTTAAAAACAAGAACAAGGCTAACTGGAGAGAGAAAGAGAGAGACAGAGAGAGAGACAGAGAGAGAGAGAGAGAGTGTGTGTGTGTGTGTGTGTGTGCGCGCTTCCTAAAGACATTGTCTCACTATATTGCCCAGGCTGGTCTTGAACTCCTGGCCTCAAGTGATCCTCCCTCACTGGCCTCCCAAAGTGCTGAGATAACAGGCATAAGCCACCACATACAGCCTAAGTTTACGTATTTAATATTGTATATCAATGAACTATTTTCAGAGTGAAAACAATTTTTATTTTCTTCCTCTCTATTTTCCAGCAAGTCACTTGATAACTTTGGCATATATGCTTTTTACATATGAAGTAAACATTCCTAACAATTAGAAACAATTACAAATAAACTCAAAGCAACAGTGTCTAAAACACCCCCATATGTATTACAAACATACAGGAAACTGCCACAGGACTAAGCACTGTAGGAAGTCAGGGAGGGCAGAGAAGAGGGTGGCCAGCAATAACCTGTAGCAATTAGCTTTCACTGCAGCCGATGGCAGTAACAATAGTAACATCACCATCATCACTTTTGTTGCAAATCCATGCACTGGCTGATGTGGGAAAATCTCAACATTATAAACAGTGTAGTACATGTGAAAAAAAGAAGGCTGACATGTGCTTAAGACATCAGTGAATCATTCCCTTCATCAGAATTCCCTAAATGGGGTATTTCCAAAGGGAGATCAATAATCTCTAAATATCAAGCCACAAGGCTAAGCATATTAAACAAGTCCATAGTCAGACTTTCTAAGTAGGTGAGCAAGTTCCATTGATTATGTAAACCTATGGACAGGCATTTCTATCTGTTCAGATGTCATAAATCTACGTTCTCTACCAACCCAAAAGGCCCTGTGGTTAATAACTAGGAAACCAAGTCATACACCTAACGAAAATATTGTGTTTTCTATCCATTAAAGAACAATTCTCAAGACATTCTCCTGGTGTGCATTCTGAACTCAGGATTGGATACTGCCTCCTTTCAATGCTGGTTTCTTTTGTGCTGTGAATTAACACATTTATCAAAGACACTGACTGTTCAAATTAGTATTTCTCAAATTTTCTTGAATGTAACCCACAATGAGTTATACATTTCAGATAGTGACACTACATACACACACTTACACATGTCATGAGTATTTGCCCTTACCACAGAAGAAGCACTATAATAGTTTTTATTCTGTTTTACCACCTAATTTTAATACGGTCTTGACCTACTAAACTGATGTGAAAACAAACACTTTGAAAACGACTGCAGTAAACGACAGGGCTAAATATCAACACCTGAGTTAGTTCTGCACCTCAGGTCTGTCTCTTACACAATGCTGAAGTGTCACTCCATGTTCCTAAGGTTCCTGCACTCACTACAACTCTAAATTAGCAGAAAATAAATATCAGGAAAAAGAACAGAGAGAAAATAAGCATCATAAGTCTGGGCAAAGATGCAAAATTACCGTGTTATTGAGTTAATATCAAAAAAAGTGGAAACAAGCTACAGGGGATTAGTTAGATACATGCAAGCATTAAAAATTATGTTGCAGCAAATCAATCAGTTACATAAAAAAACACTCAAAACTGATCATCAGATTGTGAATAGAGCATGGCCCCAATTTTGGAAAGATATATACTATAAAATATATAATAAATATATAGGTAAAGGATATATACAAAATGTTAACACTGGTTATCTCTGGATAGTGAGGTTATGGGTGATATGGGATTCCTTCATTATTCTTTTCCTTATTTTACAAATTTCCTCCAATGCACAAATATTATTTTTATAATCTGAAAGAAAAACAATGAGTAATATTGAAGAGGAAAATTTAACATTAAATTGGAAAACATAAGAGCCTTAAAAGGTAGCCTAAGGACCTGAGCAACACAACACACACCCTATTCAATAGGTTTTAAAACAACAAGATGCCCACAGCAGATCTAAAAGCTTTTGAAATGGCCCTGGCCACAAAGATGGAATGGAGAATAAAGTTCACAAGGATAAGCACGTTACAGAAACGCCATATTGTGGTGTTCTACATCTTACAAAAGAATAAAACCAAGTGCATAAAATGTGGTAAAATAGACGCATCCAGATGAGAGTAGCACCTCAGATGTTGGACAAATGAAGAAGACAACCACTAAAGTCAAAAAGAAAAAAGGTGGCAAAATGAAAAAGTGGAAAATCGAGTTACTGATTAAAACAGAAAAATGCACAGAAAGGAACAATAGAACCATAAAAGACATTAGTGTAAATGGTCTAGTAAGTTCTATATTGTTCTATTTGCCATGTAGAGCAACTTCAGGAATATTCTCAAACAAAATAAATATACATCTCTTCCTACATTATATTTATTACACATCTAAGAATTAAAAATAATTTGTCTCACATTTTCAGGAAGGTATTAAGTTATGATTAATAAATAGAAAAGGCAAGTAAATCACCTTTGAGAACACCACATTCAATGACCCATTTTAATTGAGAAAACACTATAGGCAAGGGGTGTCAGTAGGGTGAGGGGTCATTACCTCCGGGGTGCTTTTCTTACTTTCCTCCTCCTCTGCAGCCATGCTTTTACTTCAGGGGTGGATGCTGGAGTAGGCTTCGTGTGATCAATGGTGTATATATCCTTTCCTTGTTTCCAAAGCTGATATCTGTCTGGCTGAAATTTCCTCACAAAGATATCCATTGAAATTTTCACCATGTCTTTTCTGCAAGTGCACTGAAACACATAACAGGGGATAATCATTATCAAACATCCACTGGGTGATAAACCCAATTTCTTTGGAACAGAGATGAGAATCTATACATTCACATTTATAAGCAGGAAAATAAGATGGGAAAATGCTTTGTGGACCTCACAGGAAGCTATATACCAAGAAAAACTAAAAGGAAAGAGTGCTCATTTGGAAGCATGCCTGCAACAGAAAGATTATCCTCACATCACAATGTGTCAATGAACTGAGCACTGAAAGGTCTGTAAAGCTGAAAACCTGGGATGTCAAAAAATAAAACAACCCAATCAATGTGTGATTAGGATACTTTAATCAATGAGTTGAGATAAATAACTCTAAGATATATTTTGTGATATTCATGATTATTAAGAAACTCTCACGAGGTAACCCAAAATTAGGAGCAAATCAATAGCCTTTCCTACATCACATCACATACAACATCCAACATCACCACCACCAACAAACAAACATATCCACTAAAATGAAGACATAGGGTAAAGGTGAGAAGTTCCAAGAAAAATTACTTCGAAGCTACTATGCCTTTAATTCTTACAGTTATCAGTAACATCTTATTAAGCAAGTTTTCTATAAAGACGTCACACAAAATTTTATTAGGTCTAGGCCAACACTATGCAACAAGGAAGTTATCATTCAAATGGTGGTGCATAAATAATCCCAAAGATTTAACTGATACACCTTGACAATCTCTAACATACCTGGTAACAGACTGACTGAACAGTTTTGGCACAATAAGACTTTCGACATCTTGGTAATACAATTATCACCTCCATGCAAATTAACTCCAAAGTCTTAATAATATCTAAACCCAAACTCCCTCCACAGAGTTCTCATCCTAATGGCCATTACATTCAAAATACCTAAAATTAATGTCTTCAACTTCAAGCCATACTCTGTCACTATGATACCACCATTCTGTTCTCCTACATGCATAGTCCACATTTCCTAGATACTCACTACTCCTTCAACCCTAAAAGTTCAGCCTGTCTCCATGTACAGTGTCTCCTGTCTCGATTCCTTCTGCCAGCATCCTTGTAGCTACACTGCCAGGCCTTGAATCCTAGCATAACAAGGCTAATTTCCCTGCCTGTAGTCTCTCCTAACATCAATCCATCGTTATAGCTGTTACTTTCATCTCCCCCAAATATCTTACAATTTTTCATTCCTATGTTCAATAAGGTGTAATCACCCTGCTTTTCCTTTAGAAGAAGATCTAAAGTTATAAGCCTGGCATTAAGGGTGCCAAGATTTTACTTCACCAGAGAGATTTTCAGGTTTCACTGCCACAGTAAGTCAACATGAATGTTCTTTTCAACCCAAGTCATGGGAGCCCAAATGCCTGATAACGCTTTGTTACTTCCATATTTTCCTCCTACTGCACCACTTTCCTGCATACTAGTCTGCTATCCAGCAAAACCTCATCCTCAGCTCTGAATATAAATTGTATCGATTATTCCTCTCAACCTAATACTATTTATCTACACCACTGCTTTCTATTATTGGTTACATATAGTGAGGGTTCTAAGTTACCTTGCTATAATTATCTTGCCATTGTAATACAGAAAGTGAGGATCCTGAGAAATTGAAAGATATTTTAATTTAAGATGTAACATTTGACTGAAGGGGGGAAAAAAGCTTGGACTTATAACCAGAAACTTTCTTAAAGTGTTACTAATGTTGCTTCACAAAGAAAAACTAAACAGTGAACAAGAGTGATGCTTCCCACTTTGAAGAGCTAATTGAGGCCTGATCATGATTACAACTGTAACATCCGTAGAGCAGATAAGCTGGAGAGGTACAAAACACTATTTCTGAGGAATATGTCTCAGAAAAAAAACCTTGGACCTGATTAATATTCATCTTGTTTGCTGAGATGATGCCATGAAGCCTAAACAGAAACAGCAGATAAGCCATAGTCAAAGAGGAATGTGCTCAGAGACTGGAGGATGGTGTTGCTGGAAAAACTTGCTAAACAGATTAGGCATGTGACTAATGGATCCAATCAACCATGTCAGCAGAAGCCAGGAACAGAGATGTGGTTATCCAGGAGAGACCTGTGCGAGACCATCTTGCTTGATGCTTGGATGTCCACGAAATATATAGATGACTGACAAGGATTTTAAGACATTTATACCAGCAGAAATGCTGCCAGCCTGAACCGAAAGGAACAGAGACAGGAAAAAAATGAAGGAATGACTCCAAGGACAGAGCCACAGATGCAGAATGACTGAGTGGACAAAACCTCATTGGGCTGTCTGTTACGGCAGCCCTAACAAACTACCCGTTAGGAGGTGCAGAAGCATGCTATTATGCGTCTTAAGATTTCTTCAGGATTAAATCGACCAGGAAACTCACCTATACTAAAGCTTTCTAAATAACCTAAACCCAACAATTACAATCTCAGTAATGGTATAAAATATAACATTAAAAGGTAAGATTATACCTTTAAAGTTTATTTGGTATTATTATGCAATGGAAGATGAGGAAAAGATAACACCACATCAATTTGCTAGGAAACTGTAAGTCCCATGATGCAAATAGTGCTTAAAAGACTAGATTCAAATTCCAGCTTCAACAATGACAAGCTATGAAATCTTGAGCAACTTAATTAACTTCTCCATGCCTCAGTTTCCCCATCTGAAAAACTGGGAGTAACAACGGTAACTATCCTCATGGGGCTGATAATAGAATTAAACTTTGTGTTCTTATAAAATGTTGCTGAAAATGCTATATAAGTGCCTATTTTTAAAAGACCCAATATGGCTTATACAAATTGCTTTTTGGTAATCCGACCACAGGAACACAGAGGTTTCTAGTGTTATCTTATTTTGCCTTACTGAAAAAGTGGAAGCAACAAGGGAAATAAGAATCAGAACCACATCTAACAAATGGTCTTAAGGGTCAAGGGGAAGTAAGTGCACAGTGGTTCTGAAGAATCAAACAGGAGGAGCAATCCCAGACTTCAGGAGGACTGAGAAAACCCGAGAGGACCAGGCCATTGCTGTGGGAGAGGGGAAAGCAGTATACCTCAAGCTCCTGTTTGCATAATATGTGGCAACCAGACTCAACTCCATGGCTTCACAACTAGAGCAAACTCAAAATGGAGGCACAGTAGATGTTAAGGCATTAATGAGAGGAAACACCCATAACAAGAATTAATACTGCCCAGGTGCCAAAGGTAGGATGCTGTAAGGTAAAATAAGATGGAGGCAAGGGTTCAACTCATGTGACTTCTTTGTTCTCCACTGTGTTTAAAAAAAAAGAAATAGGCCTCCTTTTAACAGAAGAGCTTGGTATTACATGGCAACATGCACATGGTTTGGGGAGGCCAAGGCAGGTAGATGGCTTGATCCCAAGAGTTCTAGACCAGCCTGGGGAATGTCAAAACCCCATCTCTACCAAAAATACAAAAATTAGCTGGGCGTGGTGGCATGCTCCTGTAGCCCCAGCTACTCGGGAGGCTGAGGCAGGAGAATTGCTTGAACCTGGGAGGCGGAGGTTGCAGTGAGCCAAGATTGCGCCACTGCACTCCAGCCTGCTGCCTGGCGACAGAGCAATACTCTTTCACAAAAAAAAAAAAAAAAAAAAAAAATTAGTCTCATAACCCAGTCTCAAAAATAAATAAGCTCAAATGAAACACATATTGTCATCTTCCAGTGATGCATGAGTACATGCCATATCCTTAGACCTATCCTGTCCTATCCTATCCTTTATATATAAAATGCTGTCCTTTAGAATAGCTACCAAAAACATATTTACCAAAAAAAAATGACTCATACCCAAAAAAAAAAAAAAATGAACAACATATTTATTGCTATTTCCTAAAAAAAAATGTGAATGGATAATTTAAAAACCAAAACTTAGTTTTAAACACCCTAAATTTTTAAATAAAACTCTAGCCTCCTCTCCCCCAGAAATGTTATTGCTTTTAAAGGTTATCAGCTAATTATCTTTGAGGCACAATCAAATTACATTCGATCAAAACTACAGTATGAAAAAAGCATCTATTCTAGATTCTATCCAACACAAACCAAAAGGGCCCAACATCCCCCAACATATAAGGTATAAAAACATGAGGCTGTGTATAAAACTTTAAAATGCAAAATGTTCAATGAAATAGCAATTCACTGGCTTTAAGAACACAAGTTTATGTTTTTAACACAAGTTGCCCTCAGAATAGTATCATATATAATGAACAAATGGAAGAGAGACATTCTACATTTCATTGTTTTCTAACAACCCTAACGTTAGTGAAGACATTAAGAATTAAGAATGTATTATTAAACAATCATTTCTAATTTATATTATGATATCATAATTCATAATTATTCATTATTTCTATATTAAGAAGTAACAAAGCACTGCTAAGTGTTAGGCATCATAGTAACCTCTTATTTAACAAAGAATATGTCTGGTGGTGGTAACTAGTAGGGCCAAAATCATTAATTAGGCCTGACATATAATTGTATTCTAAATCCTCAGACTACACTCTCATAGTCACATAGATCTGTGCAAGTTCAGATACTTTAGTCTCAAAAAAAAAAAAGTATGAAACCATAACTAAATTTTTTTTTTTTTGAGACAAGGTCCCGCATTGTCAGCCAGGCTGGAGTGCAGTGGCGCAATCTTAGCTCACTGCAACCTCCCGCTCCCGGGTTCAAGCAATTCTCCTGCCTCAGCCAACGAAGTAGCTGGGATCACAGGTATGTGCCACCAAACTCAGCTAATTTTTGTATTTTTAGTAGAGATGGGATTTTGATATCTTAGCCAACCTGGTGTCAAACTCCTGACCTCGGATGATCCACCTGCCTCGTCCAAAGTGCTGGGATTACAGGCATGAGCCACTGCACCGGCCCTGAATTTCTTATTCTAATTTTAATAAACCATTATTGTGAATTATCTCAGATACCTTGCCCCATCTGACTTTCTACACCAGTCTATTCTTAACCATGAGAGTACACACAGTGTCTTATAGAGAAGTGTATTCTAAGTGTCTAGAGAATAAAATTTCTTTAAAATATTTGTTAAATAACCTTTAAAAAAACACATGTGAGGAGAGAGAGAAAGGCTCAGAGGACTCAAATTAATTAGTTCAAGGTCACATACCTAATAAGTAAAGAGACTGTGGTAGAATCAAATCTAGCACTCCTACACTCTTACCTAATCTACTGTGGAAATTCCAAAAGAAAACCACATTCAATACATTTAGTATGTTTCTTCATTTAAATGGCCATATTTTTCCATCTCAATCTTCTTTATCTATGACCCAGAACCAAACTGAGACTGTAGCTGAGAATAAACGTCCGGGACTCATTACATTTGCCTTCTATGCATGATATCATGCTGTGTTGATAGAGTTTAACCACCCTAGCTAACAATTTTCCAAAATAACTTTCCTCCCCTTCTCCTACTTCTAATAGGTTCAGACTAATTTCTCTGGAATATTTGAAGGCTTGATGTGCCAGGATATGTCTCCCTTATAAAGTAAGGCAATTATAAAGCAATTTAAGGTATGGGACTAGAAACTCAATCTTTCTGACCCATGAGAGCACTGTTCAAATAGACAAAGAAAAACTATACAGAAAGAAGGGAAATGGATTCAAATAGTTTGCTCCAGGGTCTCCAAAAGATTCTGTAGAAATTATTTTAGAATTTCTGCTTCTCAACACTTACCTGAATATATATATATATATATATGTATGTATATATAGAACACTTACCTGAATATATATATATATAGAAAGGTTGTGGAAGTTCAGAGTTACAGATATTAAACAATCCACTACTGCTGTGTCATGTAAAACAGCATGAAATTGAACTCTTTAGTATTCAGGGGTATATAAAGTTATTTTGTTCTGAATTCATGCACTCCATGTCACACTTTATACGGATGATAAATCTGAGGAAGATCAGATAAAAATAGGGCTCTGCATACTCTTAGGGATCTAAATTCTTTATGAACGTAAATATTTGTATGAGTGTGTATGATCAAATATGAAAGCAGAGAGGCCGGGCGTGGTAGCTCATGCCTGTAATCCCAGCACTTTCAGAGGCTGACACAGGCAGATCACCTGAAATCAGTAGTTTCAGACCAGCCTGGCCAACATGGTGAAATTCCATCGCTACTAAAAATATAAAAATTAGCCAGGCATGGCAGCACAAGTCTATAATCTCAGCTACTCGGGAAACTGAGGCAGGAGAACTGCTTGAACCCAAGAGGTGGAGGTTACAGTGAGTGGAGATCATACTACTGCATTCCAGTCTGGGCAACAGAGCGAGACCCTGTCTCCAAAAAAAAAGCAGACAGAAATGGCATGGATGCATATTGTTGTACATAATCCTTCTCCTAAATGTTTTTATTAAAATGTTCAGATATACTGATTTCCTTGTTGGAGAGTCTTTCAGTTATTTCTTTTTAAATGTCTAAGTTAAGACAATTAGAAGGCATCCTGAACCAAGAATGAACCTTAGGAAGTAAGTCATCCACTTGAATCATCATATTCTAATTCATGGATAAGAAACTGAGGCACAAAAATGCTAACTGACTTTTCGTATGTCACAAGGATAGTAAACTAGAAGGAAAAGGAGTTTAAGTGATGTGAGATTCCATATCCTACCCATCAGCCTTTTGGGTTTTCAATTTTGTAACCACTGAGTACACAGGAACATAATGAGTAATTTAAGGGTCTTAATATGGAACTAGCTGTCTTACAAGCTTCAAAATGCTGGCCGCATTAAGTACCATCTGACTGATGTTGAAGACATTTACCTTTTTCTACTTATGCTGAATATGAGATAAACATAGCATCTCCTACCCTCTTCCATCTTTTGTGCACAAGTCAAACACTAGTAGGAATGTAGGTAGGTATTAATGAGAAAATAATGTTTTAAAAGAAGGGAAGGGGGGGATGTTAATAAGGAGAAAAAAATTTAAAAGTAGCTATGCATGCATAATAAAATTCCCAGAATAAGCTCTAGATAGTATATCAAGGGTGCTCTCACCTGGGAGAAACAAAAATAACAGTTTTCAAATACATTCTAGGTTACCATATTTTTAAATGCTATATGTCATACTAATTTTGAATGTGAGTCTCTGGAAAAATGAAACCTTGATTTATTTAGCAGCCATGTTATAAACACTAACCTGCACTCCATGTACTCTGATTATATGTCACTTGCCACCTAAAAACTCTATCGTATTGTTTCTAAAGTGGTAAAATACCTAATGAAAGCTAACTAGACCAAGAGAGTAATGCTTTTAGTCTATTTTTGATTTTCTAATGTTAGCAATATGGTCAGGGGCTCACACCTGTAATCCTAGCATTTTGGAAGGATGACACAAGAAGATTGCTTGAGGCCAGCAGTTTGAGACTAACTGGGCAACAAACCAAGACCCCATATCTGGGGGAAAAAGTAACAGTAGTAATTTAACGCTAAATAAGAAAAGGAAAACAACTAATTTTTTTGAAATAAAAATTTGACAATTCAATGATAAAACATACTTTTTCAGCCAAACATCTCAATAAAAATAGTAGTACTATAAGTAAATAATTCAGCATCTCAGATTCACTTTACCTGGCAATACCTGCCTTATCTCTCAAGTGTGAGACTATGTCTGTCACTGCTAATATATTTTTTCTGTTATTAATTTCATGAAATGAATTAAAGTGGACAAAACACAGATGTATTAAATTTGAATCCAAAAAAAGAACAAGCAGAAGATAGAAAAATACACAATGAATTTAAGTGTTCTTACAATTTCTCTGCAGCCAAATTTTAAAAACATCAATCAGGAAGAATATGGACAAACAAGTCTTGAAAGAAGATTCACTATTATTCTAATAAATCAAAATGAGAAGAACAGGATTTAAATCAATTTAAACCCAATAGGTATCCAATATGCAGAACTAACTCCCATGACTGTTACCTTTACCTGTCTAACGTGAGACTCGCAATTAGCAAAACAAAGCTGCATTAAACCAATCTGTGACATAGTAAGAATAAAGCATGCCAACAATTTGGCAACACATACCAGAATGCTTAAAGTATTTAACAGTCTTGGCCAGGCACAGTGGCTCACACCTGTAATCCCAGCACTTTGGGAGGCCAAGGCGGGTGGATCACAAGGTCAAGAGATAGAGACCATCCTGGCCAACATGATGAAACCCTGTCTCTACTAAAAATACAAAAATTAGCTGGGCATGGTGGCACATGCCTGTAGTCCCAGTTTCTCGGGAGGCTGAGGCAAGAGAATTGCTTGAACCCAGGAGGCAGAGGTTGCAGTGAGCCGAGATCAAACCACTGCACTCCAGCCTGGCGCCTGGTGATGGAGTGAGACTCTGTCTCAAAAAAAAAAAAAATTAACAGTCTTTTAGAATATGAATAACCCATGGCCACAATTGGTGGCATTTCCTAAGGAGGTAATTTTGAATTAATAGACCAACTTAATTTTAACAACACACAGCTCATCTGTGTTTATCGAACATCTTAAAATAAGAAAAAACATTTTCTGCTACTCCTTCAAAAAATTATGGTATAGCCAAGTAAATTAATTTTATGGGAGAATATTTAGTCATATGGAAATGCATTACCATTAGGTAGAGAAAATAGGTGTGTGTGTGTATTTCTATTTTCACATACATATATCTATAACATAGATAATATATATATACATATATATATTTACACACACACACACACACACATACACAGCGATTTTCACAAAATAGGAAATGGCTCTCTGCTACATAGATGGAGCAAGTAAGATCAAGGTCTCTCTCTTGATCTCTCACTCTCACTCTTGATCTTTCTAAATTTATCTCAAATCAAAGATGTTTTACTTCATACCCATTGTTATTTTCCCTTTAGATCACTTACCACAATGTGTAATCATATTTTGTGTATTTTTTTAATTCTCAGTTGTTTCCAACACTACAACCTATACTTGGTGAAGACAGGCATCAGGTCTGTTTTACCACTAAGTATCTGTCATGAGTACATAGCGCATGCTCCATAAATATTAGTTGACTGATGGCTAACCCACTAGAGTAATGCCAGCAATGTAAGAAACAGGACAGCCAGGCATAGTGGCTCATGCCTGTAATCCCAGCACTCTAGAAGACCAAGGCTAGCAGATCACCTGAGATCAGGAGTTTGAGAGCAGCCTGGCCAACAAGGTGAAACCCCGCCTCTACTAAAAATACAAAAATTAGCCAGGTGTGGTGGCACACACCTGCAATTCCAGCTACCCGGGAGGCTGAGGAAGAAGAATCGCTTGAACCTAGGAGGCAGAGGTTACAGTGAGCAGAGATCGCGCCATTGCACTCCAGCCTGGGTGACAGAGCAAGACTCCGTCTCAAAAAAAAAAAAAAAAGAAAAGAAAAGAAAAAGAAAAAGAAAGAAATGACAAAAATGAAAATTAAAATCGAATGTTGACTCACCACATTTGAATTATTCAGTAACTTCCTTCATATCTATTTACATAAGTTATTTTAAAATTAAATTACCTGATCATTGTGTAGAACCCTTGATTAGATGACCTTAAAGTATTACATGACTATGTGGGGGAAGTCTGCCTTAATTAATATGAAACATGTCACAATTGTTAAGGAGTTTTCTTTGCCCAGGAAATGATACTCATCTACAAACTACAACACAGATTTCTAACTACACATACACATGTCAAGAAATTGGTTAATTCAAATATAATACAGAAACACCATTGATGTAATGAATCATTAACAAGCTCTGGACAAAAGAATTCCTTGACTACCCCAGGGGCAAGGGGACCGCTGATAAAATCTAGAAAGTGATTTGGTACGATCCAGTGTGTTTTTACTCTATAGAAATTCATTCATCAGTCTAAATGTTAGAACAGGCTACATAATAAATGCAATTTTAATGATCTACATTTCTTCATATTCATAGGCACTTTTAATGTATTTAAATCCAAACTGGAATAAACCCAAAAAGGAATCATAAATGCAGCAGAAATCAGCCCCATGCTCTGCCAAGCAGTAAAGACCATTTTAAAACAATTTTGACCATCCATTCATATTTCTAGTGCCAAAAAAAAGCTCCACATTTGTATAACATATAATAATCACAGTAAAGCTTACTTATCTAAAAAAAAAAGATTACTCATCTATATGTTTAATAAGAAATTATTACACAGCTACAGTTTCACTTATTTATTCAGATGTGGCTGCCTAGTACAATATTACAATTCATCAGCTGTCACACTTTTTAAAAATCTTGTTTATAAAAAAAGGAATGTGCTGTCTTCACCAGTGCATAAATATAAGCTGTGGCGGCTATCCATTAAATCAAAATGCAAAAACCTTTCCTCATGGGGTCTGAAAGACCAAATTAAATGGCAAAAGAGGGTAGAGCAGAGGGAATGATGGGGTTAGCGTATGAGTGCATCATTTCAGTTTTGGTTCATCCTACCTTCCATGAGCTGTTGCTAAGAGGAGGTACCCTGGGGGCCAGACCAGGGTTGGGGGGCAGGGGGGCGGGGGAATAGTGTTTTTTAAACAGCAATAAACAATTATCACATACCAAGTCTGCTCATACTTTGTCTTTCACTTTGTCCAAGAACACAGGAAACAAGTTGAAAATGGCTTCTAAGTCATTTTAGCCACAAAATTATCACACCTGATCCATATAATCTCTGGCCAAGACTAAATTACAAGCCTTTCCTTCACAGTGCAAAATCATGAAGCCTATCCCACCACAAGCTTTAATTTCCCCTCTCTATGGAATGTATATTGAAAAGAAAACTAAGAAGTCCAGCACTTTAATAAAATATTAACATTACATCCATCTTCAGTTCAAATTTAATACTTGTGCTACAGCAATATGTCCGCATTAACAAGCTATGAAGCATTCACTCTACAAATATTTTGGTGCTTAATGTGTCCCAACAGGTAAAATTACAGCGACCCAGGGTCATAAGTAAGTAAACTACAAGAGGGAGGGCAGAAATCTAAAAAGTTTTCAATGTTTCTCATTGGTTAAGTTTTTGTAAACTTAATGGGGCTATTTTATTCATAAGAAATCATTACTCGGCCGGGCGCGGTGGCTCATGCCTATAATCCCAGCACTTCAGGAGGCCAAGGCAGGTGGATCACTAGGTCAAGAGATCGAGACCATCCTGGACAACATGGTGAAACCTCGTCTCTACTAAAAATACAAAAATTAGCTGGGCATGGTGGTGCAGCCTGTAGTCCCAGCTACTCAGGAGGCTGAGGTAGGAGAATTGCTTGAACCCAGGAGGTGGAGGTTGCAGTGAGCCGAGATCTCACCATTGCACTCCAGCCTGGGTAACAAGAGAGAAACTCCGTTTCAAAAAGAAAAAAAAAAGAAATCATTACTCGTTATTTAATCCTTTCAAAAAATTTTACTGTAACTGATGGGGCTGAATTAAATGACGAAATTGCATTGCAGGACTTGTTCCTAAGATTTCTCTTCATTAGGATGCTTTCTGACTAAAAAGAGCACCTTGATTGTACTCCAAGCTCAGGCACATAATTTAGGGAGGCTAGACTGGTCAAACATTCCATCCCAATGGCAACAGTGATTGGTTCAGAGATAGGCACATGGCCCAAGTGAACACCAAAGGGGCTCACTGGGAATGTGTCCGTAGCTTGCCTCCCTAAAGAAGCTAACAGTCATCTTCGCCACAACATGAGAAACAACTCCCTGAGAAAGAAATCATCAGAGCAGAATGTATGACAGGAGATGTCAGGGAGATTCTTGAAGATATGTATCAAGTAGGTAGTTATGTATCTGGAGAATATTTACCCATAGGACCAGCTCAGGCAGAATCAATACACTTAGTATTCATCTCTAAGTATATAACACTCAAAAGAAATGTTAAAATCATCTCTGAACATAAAAAAAAATTTTAAATAAAAACGGTTCTCCGGTCTGTTTCTGGAAATGTATCTATAGTTGAAACTAGAATGTAACAATTTACATTTGACACATGAAAAAATGATTTTATAGTAAGCATGGGATGGAATGGGTTATCAAGTAAGATAGTCATATGATGTAAGCCAGATATGGATGCAAAATTAACAAGACAAAAAATAATAGAACAGTATATATAAGAATTTGCCAAAATAGACTTTTTACATTTCCATTTTCACATGTGTTCAAAACAATCCAAGTCAGTCAATATGCTTAGAAAATCAGTCCTAAAAGTAAATAGATAAAACAACACTATGTTCTTAACGTGGAGGCTTGATTCTTAGATGGCTGTTTAAACCAGCCACAATTTTAAATGTCAATCACAACATACAAAAAGGCCTTCAATATGAAAAGTTCATACATATAAAAATGCAATTCTGGCTCTATAGCATTAAGAAAAAAATATCAAAATAGTAATTAACAATTAACCCATGCTGGGCACGGCGGCTCATACCTGTAATTTCAGCACTTTGGGAGGCCAAAGCAGGTGGATCACATGAGATCAGGAGTTCGAGACCAGCCTGCCCAATATGGCAAAACCCCATCTCTATTACAAATACAAAAATTAGCCAGGCATGGTGGTGCGCACTTGTGGTCCCAGCTACTCAGAAGGCTGAAGCACAAGAATCATTTGAACCAGGAGGTGGAGGTTGCAATGAGCTAGTATCATGCCACTGCACTCCAGCTTGGGTGACAGAGCAAGACTCTGTCTGAAAACACACACACACACACACACACACACACAACCCAACAGAAGTAACATATTCCAATACTCTAGAACCAATATTTTAAACACTCAATTTAAAACACTTTATTTTAAAAGACCAATATAAAATACCATCTCACTTTAATACATAGATCCAGTTATTTTAATAATAAAATGACTAAAACATGACATCCTATAACATAACATGACAAAAATATGAAATCCTATAACCACAGTGATATAAAATTATGAAGTACCTGAAAATGAATAACATACATCCAAAGATAATATTAAGTAACTGGCATTGAACTACAAAGGATTTTGGAAGCCTATTTTCAAAAAATCCTCACTTTGGAATTATTCTAGTAGTTCCAAAAAAGTAAACTTACAGTTCAGAAGGCCAGAATTCAATTACTTTCCTTTTACATTCTTCCTTTATGAAACCATAAAATATGTGCAAACAGTCCAATTTAATTATTGTTTAACCACAGCAACATCAGAGAATCTTGACAATCACAGTGTAGAGGACCTCTCTCTGTGAAGACCTGACTAAGCAGAACACGAAGTTCTTACAGCAGAGGCTGCATAAAAAACTCCCTCACCAACAACCACCCAGCACATATGGAAATGGAACTCTTGGTCTCCTTTCCTCAATGGCAAGTAATTGATGGCGTTTCTTCATTTATTAAAAATAATTTTTGTAAAAACAAGAACTTAACTATGTTACCCAGGCTGGTCTCAAAATCCTGGCCTCAAGTGAACCTCTTACCTCAGGCTCCCAAAGTGCTAGGATTACAGGCATGAGCCACTGCACCCAAGGCATTCTTCCTTCATGTTTAGTTTTCTAAGTTTATAAGGTGAAGGAGGCCTATCTTAGCTCTTATTTTTGAAAAATTTTTAACCATAATTAATTGATCATAATTTTTCAAAATTCAAGCTGATAGTGATAGCAAACATCTACCACTTACTGTGTGAGTACTAAATACCACGTACAATGATAAATGTAATGCATTTTCTCATTCAGTCTTTATATGTATTGTCTCAATTAATCTTCATATCCCATGGGAAACTATTAATATCCCTACTTTACTAATGTTGGAATCAAAGAATCATCTACTTATGAAAGGCCATGGAATAAGCAAGTGGTAAAGACTCAGCCTCGTTATCTTTTTGGCATCAATATCTGTGCCGCTAAAAACTCAAAATATATTGAGAATAAAGGATGTGGAGTACTAATAATCAGTACCATCCCAGATCTTCTGAACTCTAGGATAATAGGGCTCTGGTATGGTTCTCATGATGAGAAAACATACAAAGATTATAAGGCAGAAGAAGTAAAAGAGATTGCAATGGAAGGAATACAGGTGCAAGTGAGTTCCCTGCCTGTCATGATCTCTAGATAACACCACCTTCCCTACAAGTCCCTTTTACTCCTCTGGTCCTTCCAACAATTTTATAGCCTACTTCCTTTTGCCTCTGAACTTACTAGAAACAACTGGACATTCATGTGCAAGTCTTTGTGTGAACACGCTTTAATCTGTATAGCTTCCTTTTTCAAGAATCTGTACAATTTTTTCTTTTTTCGAGATGGAATCTCGCTGTGTCACCCAGGCTGGAGTACAGCGGCGCAACCTTTGCTCACTGCAACCTCTGCCTCCTGGGCTCAAGCAAGTCTTGAGTAGCCAGGATTATGCCACCAAGCCCGGCTAATGTTTGTATTTTTAACAGAGATGAGGTTTCACCATGCTAGCAAGGCTGGTCTTGAATTCCTGACCTCAAGTGATCCACCCACCTTGGCCTCAGTGTCCTGAGTAGCCAGGATTATGCCACCAAGCCTGGCTAATGTTTGTATTTTTAACAGAGATGAGGTTTCACCATGCTAGCAAGGCTGGTCTTGAATTCCTGACCTCAAGTGATCCACCCACCTTGGCCTCCCAAAGTCCTGGGATTACAGGTGTTAGCCACCGCACCTGGCCAAGAGTTTGTACAACTTTTGGTCCATTTTTCAGGGAGATGCTTTAGTCACTTTTATTATTGAGATGTTCAAGTTCTTTATATGTCCCAGCTACAGTCCTTATCAGATACATGTTTTGCAAATGTTTTCTCCTTCTTTGGGTCTTACCAATTCAAATTTTTAGTGATATATTTGGTGAGCAGCAGTTTTTAACTTTGATGGGACCCTAAAGCATCAATTTTTTATGATTATTGCTTTCTGTGATTTAAGAAGTCTTTGTCTATCCTCAAATTGTAAAGATAGCTCGATCCCCTGTTTTCAACTAACAACTTTCTATTTTAATTTTCTCTGTCAGGTGTAGGATAAATCTTGAATTAGCAGCTGTGTATGGTGAGGTTCAAGGTTTATTTTTCCCAAATATTGAAGATTTTCCTAGTGGATGGTTGGAGGCCTTTGACAAAAACTAAATGCCATGCAAATGTGGATCTGGTGTGGATTATCTCTTCTATTAAAGAAGATCTAGACCTAAACCAAGAACTAGATCTACATACAGATTTATTCTTCATAAACAATCATATCTACAAATCTACAAATTGGGATATTTGTTTTTGATCTTCATGTCTTCTTTTGCTTGGCTTACTGAAGTGACTGGATCCTTCAGTAAAATGTTGCATAAAAGTACTAAAAGTGAAAATTCTTGCTTTGTTCCAAATCTTAGGCATGAGCTGTCTAAACTTTTATTATTTAGTACAGTATTCAAGTTAGGTTTTTCAGACTTACTTCCATCTAAATGCAAAGTTACCTCTGAAAGATTTTAATCAAAAATGGGTATTGCTTTCTCTGTATTTATTAAAATGGTCATATGCTTTTTTTCCTTTATTCTGTTAACATGGTATATGAAATGGACAGATTTTTAAATGTTAAACCAAACTTCTTATGATGCTTAATTTTATGTGTCAATTTGACTGGAACATGAGGTACCCAGAAATTTAGTGAAATACTATTCTGAGTGTTGGTATAAGGGTACTTCTAGATACATGGATAATTCCAGTAACAAGTGAATAGTGAATCAGTAGAATGAATAAAGCAGATGTCTTTCCCTAAAGTGGGTAGGCTCCATCTAATGAGTTGAAAGGGCCCTGGAATGAGATCCTGCCTCTCCCTGGAGTAGGACCTGTTTTTCTGACTACATGAACTGGAAGATCGGTTTGCTTCTGCCTTTAGACTACACCGGAAACACAGGTTTTGCTTGGGTCTCAAGCCTGTCAGCTCTCATAGAGAAAAGCACACTATCAGCTCTGAGTCTTCAACTTATTAACTGCAGAGTCTTGAGGCTTCTCAGCTGCCATAATTAAAAATGTGGACAAATCCATAAAGAGATACACATACACATATACACACATATCCTGCTGGTTCTGTTAGTCTGGAGAACCCTAATACACTTGTGTTCTGCAGATAAATGTCCCACCAATATCAATTAGCACTACTGTCATCACCTTATCATAATTTAGTCATAAAGATATCTATTTATAACATCATAATTTAGTCATAAATATATATAATATATCCAAATATACCTAGATATCATGATTTAGAGAACATAAAATTGTTATGTAGTTTTAGACTTTTTTTTTTGCAATTTGCCTTGTGGTAACTTCATGGCTTCCTATACTTACACAGCCAGAACTACCTTTCTTGTTTACGTCCTACTTATAATTTTTCTCCCATTAAAAATAAATAACATGCAAGAAAGAGTAATGGGAAACAGAGCCATATAAAGCAGCCTCCTGGAAGTTTCTATTTTTCTACAATTTCACATTCCAGAAAGAGAAGTTGAAGAATAAAAAATGGAAATAGGTGTAAAACGGTTATATAGGAGAAAAATTTAGGCAGAAGCTATCTTAAATAAGCTAGTCTTCAGTGATCAGGAAAAAAATCTAAACTAGAATATTTTTGGGGTTATAAGCAACAAATAAATAAGATTTCCTTGGTTAATAATAAAATAGTAACATCAGAGTTATGCGCTTAGCTTTCTAATAGTCAAAATTATTAGCTCCAACAGCTTGCAAATTAGCTACTTTCTAACCATTTTTCAAACATTCAAATACTCTTCTGCACTGAAGAATAGTTAATCTAGAAATAGTTGAAAAAGTGACAGCAAGAAACAGGATTAAAAATGAAATGTGAGAGGGAACTGTCAGGGTGGTGGAAACACCAAGTAGAAAAACATATAGATAGCTGTTATGGGCCTTGAGGTAGGCTAAGAAAATTGAGAGGCAGGAGTAGTACGCTTCTTTGGAAGAATGTGTGGAAGACACACAACAGGGCACATTAGAAGAAAAGAAACGGATATCATAAATTTAAACAGCAATGAAAACATCAGTATCAACTCAGATGTCCTGTCTTTCCAATGTTACCCCTCTGCTACATCCTTAATCTTCCTCTATATTGTTACTACTGCCTAAAGAGTCTCATTGCCTTGCTACACCAACTGTATTTATCTAGCTGACATGCTTCACATTTCACCTTAAATGCCCACAGAGTAGGTCAGCTCCCCCATCACAAACAACTCAATGCCATGAATATGCAGCACGATACTGGTCATAATCAGTTGTAATATTATTATAAGTGTCAGCCTCTGGGCTTCCTGTGAGAGAACAAAGATGGTGCTTATCCTACTCATGACTGCAACTCCCAACGAGAGTGGTCAATAAATATTTACTGCATGAATTAATAACTGAATAAAAAATATGTCCATGAGTGTATTTCCAACAATTATTATTAGTAATAAAAGCATTTATCTACTGTTTTATTTTTTACTTGCTTACTAAAAATTACTTGCTAAGAATCACTTTTTTAATCACTTTACAGTTTACAAAGTACTGGGCACTGATCTAAGAGCACTACATTTAATAACCCAATCCTCGGAGGCTGGCATAATAATTATTGTCCCAATGTAACAGATGAGAAAATCAATGCGCAGAAAGATTAAGTAACTTGCACAAGGTTCTTGGTGGAAACAAGATTCGAACCCAAGAAGCCTGATTCCACAATATATTACTGGCTCAAATTTTAAACCAACTGTATCAAAATGTCCAAAAACAGCTTGTATGTATCTTGCAAAATATCCATAGGTCTGAGATTTAACATTTTCGCTAGACAATTCTCACATATGCATAGTGCATTACAGAAAACATCAATACTTGATTCTTGGCGTTGATTTCTTTTTTTAGTAACTAAGTAATTACATGAGATTTTAAAAAGAAATAGGCAAACTGAAGTTTTCATGTTACCAACTGCATTTATGTATTATAACCCAAATGCCTAGAAGAATTGCTGAATTAAGAATAAATAAATCTGAGTAAGGGCTGTGACAGTCATTACAGCTGATGTCTTTCTTCTATTAAGGGAACAAAGAAATGTATATTATTTTGCATAATCTATCATGTTGACTATAAAAGATTTACTACGTAAAAATGTAAATGCTGAAAACATTTATAGCATTTCTTGTTTCGTTAATATAATCATACTGATTAAAAAGACAATTTTTCATACTTTGTTTAAAAATAAAACTATAAAGTATTGACTTCATATGGTCTAATCATATGATTACCTCAGAAGCTGAAAATTGGCAATTATCCTTAACTCATCTGAACAATAATGGATTCATTGCCCAAAGGTTAATTTGTGTTTCTGAACACTAGAAAACTGGATAAGTTATCTACATTTCATCTTCAAAGGCATTGGATATAATTTTTTCTTGATTTACTGCTAAGTAGATAAAACACTGCTTTGGGGAAGGAGCTTAAGTTATAATGTATGCTGTATGCTGATCTAGGCTGTTGAGTATACTAAGTATGTGATATATTTAAATGTATACATACATGCCCAATCAAATTCATTCCTATTGCTTTTTTCAATCAATCAATTTAATTCATTTTCTTCAAAATCATAGTCAGTAGAGTCCCCTGGTGTTCCTCTTGTGTCCCACTATGAATCCAGGATTCCTCACGACTCTGACATAAGTACATAATGAAGTTAATGATACCAAACATAACCTACCCAGTAGCTGATTTATAAATGAACTTGTGAAGACCAGCAGGCATTCCCTACAGTCTTTGATTTATACATGCACTCATTCAGTAGTACACAGAAACTGCATTGATAACATCCTTAAAATACCATGAGCTAGTAGGGAAGAAAGCTTTAAAATGATGGCAATTTCTATTGAGAAGATGCAATGAACAGATGACAGAAAAGTAGCAAAGCTAAACACCATCAAAGAGGTCATCATGTTTTTATCTTTCTTTTTATTTGACAGGGCCACAGACCTTTACCTTACATATTACACTCACCTGTTTGAATTTTGATAACAAGGATTACTATTATAAATAACTCTAAATTTATTTAAGTCATAGTTTAAGACATAAGATATTTAAACAGACAATTTACACATTACTAATGGATTATGCTAGTATAAATGCTATATTCTATCTGATGAGAAATAGTTACAATGTTACCTTCTTTATAGAGAGTTTACGCAGTCTTTTTCTGCCAGTTTATACAACCACTACTACCTCTGTCAGAAAGTAGGTGGATAACTTTCAGTACCTACACCTGGTAAGGCAGTAATATAAACACAAAGTGCTGTATATGTACACAAGCCATCTAGATGTAGTATGATTCTACAGGACCTTCTATTCACCATCCCACATTCAGTGCTGCATACGTCTAGTAACATGATGACGAGACTGTCCTCTGTAATTACCACTGGATAATTATCAAGCCATACTTTGCTATTTCATGACTATTAGACTATAGCAATATTTAACTTTAGATATTGCCTTTAGTAAACAAATTTTGCCAAATATTTCCAAACTCACAATGCTGACATAATATAAACAAATCCATGTATCCATTCAAGAGGTACTACATGGTGTTTAAGTGTCAGCCTAAGAAAAAGTGAGTGAATTTGAAAGTGCCCTAGAAGCCACCTCTTGCTATTCTCTACCACTGAACCTCAAGCGGGTCATACTCAGTCTACTGTTTCACATTATGTATACGGTTGTCATTCTTCTGTGTGGTTGTGCATCTCCCACAGTAGACTGTAGTGCTTACTAGCCTAGTAGTTCTCAATTGTAGGTGATTTTTACTCCCTAGGGGATATCTGAGAATGCCTGGAGGCATTCCTAAAGGCGAGGAATCTGCTAAAAATGACAATATTGCTAAAGCTGAGAATCTCTTGCACTGGGTTTAAGCAACTTGGGGAAAGAGACTGTCTACTGCCTACACAGGGTGGGCACTCAAATATGGGACAAATGGATGCACATGTACATGAAAATTTGTGTCACTGTAAAATCATCTTTAAACCATCTTTCTCCCTACGACACTCTTTAAAGAACCTCCTTTTTTCCTACTTTCTATGATAATCTTTAAAGACCTTCCTTTTTATAAGTCAGGTACGGTGGCTCATGCCTGTAATCCCAGCATTTTGGGAGGCCAACGTGGGAGAATTGCTTGAGCCCAGGAGTTTCAGACCAGGCTGGGAAACAAAGAGAGAGACCCCTAGATGAGTGTGGTGATGCAAGCTTACAGTCGCAGCTACTCAGGAGGCTAAGGAGAGTGGATCCCTTCAGCCCAGGAGGTCCAGCCTGCAGTGAGCTATGATCATGCCACTGTACTCCAGCCTGGGTGAAAAAGAGAGACCCTGTCTTTAAAAAAAATTTTTTTTTTATTTTAAAAGGAAGTTCCTTTTATCCTTCCCTCCACTGTGTCGCAGACTTTGTGGAATGAAAGAGTGCATGCACCTGTAATAAATATCAGGACTGCAGCAATTCAGCCCTGGAGTAGCAAGGGAATGGGGAAAGGAATACTGGCCAAGCTTTCTCCATTGTGACTTGGGGAAGGTCTTGACCCCTAAGGAATGTCTCAGGGACTTGGATCGGATGGTCTCTCAGACTTCTGCTTGGAAAGATTACTTTGTTTCTGTATCTACAAGCATTCACTGCATGTAACAGCTTTTCATATGGGCTACACAGTTGGTAGTATGGCAGCAGATGCCCCTACAGTATTTTATACCACAGCTGTTGTCACTTTTGTAGTAACCATACTCTTAGGTCAAGGTTTTATTTCATTTTAAGAGGCTTTAAATAAGAACAAGCCTGGTGGTAAATTAAGTTGACAGGCATTTCCTTTTATTACAACTGAAAGGAAGACACATATATCTGTCACATTAGTTGTTGTAAACAACTTATGAATATAGTCATAATTTGTATCACCTAACTAGACTACAGTTTCACAGAATTAACATGCCATGACTATATACTACAATTCACATGCTCTTCTTGAAGTTGTCTTATTAACCATAATATAAACTCTTAAATTGAAACACATCTACAGAATGATAGTAGATACAAACTTCCTCAGTAAATTTTATCAGTGTAAAAACCTACCAGATGACTCCTGCAGTTGCTCAGAGTAAATACGTGGCTCCTGTGTATCAGGTGGCACTATGCTAAGATAACTACAAGCAAGACACAGTAAGTACACTTAAAATATAATAGGCAGGGCCAGGCGCAGTGGCTCAGGCCTGTAATCCCAGCACTTTGGGGTCAGGAGTTCAAGACCAGCCTGGCCAACATGGTGAAACCCCATCTCTACTAAATAAAAAAAAAGTACAAAAATTAGCCGGGTGTGGTGGTGTGTGCCTGTAATCCCAGTTACTCAGAAGGCTGAGTCAAGAGATTGCTTGAACTCAGAAGGCAGAGGTTGAAGTGAGCCGAGATCACATCATCGCACTCCAGCCTGAGTGACAGAGCAAGACTACATCTCAAAAAAAAAAAAAGTGGGGGGAAGATCCAAGATGGCCAGTTAGGAGCAGCTCAGGATTCCAGCTCCCAGTGAAACTGCAGAGGGTGAGTAGACGCCGCATTTCCAGACGGTTTTTTATTGCCCACAGATTAGGAGATTCCCAGGCGGAGGAGCCCCACGGGTCGCCAGCGTGGCTCTTTTGGCCGGCGCAGCGGTTCTCCATACAAAATACACAGTCTGAGTCTCCCTTCTAGCTGGCGAGTGGAGCTTCGGGAAGGCAGAATCGCCCATTCATCTGATTAAAAAGGGGTCTGAAACAGGGAGCCAGGCCAGGAGATTCCAGGGCAAAAGAGCGCCACAAATATCAGCGCTGCTGTTTCAGCCGGCGCAGTGGGTTGCCGCAGGGGAAATCACACAGATCCAGGCACCTTTTCATCAGGTGGACTGAAACACCTGGGAGAGAGTCGATCCTTCAACTAAACAAAAAGGGCTCTGAGCCAGGGAGCCAGGTGATCAGGCTCGGCTGGTCCCACCCCCACAAAAAAAAAAAAAAAAAAAAAAAAACCAGCAATTGGAAACGCTCGGGATTGAGAGTTTCACAGCAAGCACAGCTGAACCCAGGACAGGCCAGCTTTGTGGGGGAGGGGCGTCCGCCATTACCAAGGCACTCCACCACTATGGAGGCAGTCCGCCATTGCTGAGGCAGCTTGCCGTTGCCAAGGCAACCCGCCATTACCAAGAGTCCGCCATTACAGACGTGAGCCACCACTGCGGAGGCAGTTCTAACTACACCCATATAAACAGGACTGCAAGGAAGTTCACACGGCACCTGGGCAGAGCCCACATCAGCCCAGCAAAGCCTAGGCAGGCAGACAGTGACTAGGCTGCCTCCTTGAAAAGGCAGCAGCACAATGGAAACTCATAAATAAAGCCCTGACTCCCTGGGACAGAATACCGGGGAACTACACAGGGGTTTATGAGTCCTGCTGCAGCAGACTTAAACGTACCTGCCCAGCAGCTCTGACTGAACAACGGAGCTTGCAGTTCAGCACCTG
>CAUYLG010016544.1:0-19601 GCA_963573385.1 Cacajao melanocephalus
TCTATTGCCCAGGCTAGAATGCAGTCTAAAAATGGGTATTAAAAATCTCTTTTATGCCACTGTATTATAGCCTGGGTGACAGAGAAAAACCCTGTCTTAAAAAAACACAAACCAAAGGAAAAGAAGGAGGAAGAGGAGGTGGAGAAGGAGGAGGAAGAGGGAAAGAGGAGGAGGAAGGGAGTGGGCAAGATGGTGGGAGGCTGAGATGGGCCAGATAAGCATCTGGGGCAGTGGGAAGGATGCCTGAAGAGGATGAGGGGTTCCTCCAGAGGATGGTTGTGGGGAGGCAGAACACCTGAAGAGGTGGAGGTGTCTAAAGGGGGGCGTCTAAAGAGATCTCTAGGTTGTTTGCTGAGCAGTGTGTGAGATGACCTTTCCCAGGCTCCCCCAGTTCTTTAGGAAACTCTACGAACCTATAAGTATTTGGTACAAGTGATTTTTTTGTTGTGGATCTTGAGGAAGCGTCAGATCTTCAAGTGGAAGATGAGGATGATTCAGGCTGCACTCAAATTGGGATCCTGGGGTCTGAGAGGAGCTTAAGAACACATACACCCCCCACCCCCAAACTGCCACCACCCCACACTCCTGGGATTCACAGAATCCAGAGGGCTCTGGGCTTCCACAGGCCACACAGAACTGGAGGGTCAAGCAGATGTTACCTATTCTTGAGGGTCAGGGAGACCTCCAGCCACCCACTAAACCCTGAAACTGAAAAGTGAAAGGAAACATGGAGAAGGTGGTTTGCCTCTATAAATGCAACATTAATTACAGCCATTTGTGCATACTGCTTTCCATTAATGCTTAATTGCTTACCATGAAGTATAATAACAATTACATATTGCAACAATTACGCATTGAAACAATTACACATTGCAACAATTATGCATTGTAACAATTACACATTGCAACAGTTACGCACTACATGAACCAAGTGTCAGATTAGCTGAGCTGTATTTGCTTCCATGTGGGCTGGTCTTCCTCATGCCTTGCTTTTGGTACCCTCACCATCTGTGGGTTAACCCAGTGGCTTTATCCATAACTTCAAAAAGTAAGGACACAGTACTCAGCACATGAGTATTTCTGTCTTTTAAGGGGCAGATTACCTCGTGCTGGCTCAAGCAACAGTATATTGTCTAGTCTTTGGGGCTTAGCCAAAAAAGAAAATGCAAGTTCTAATATCTTACATCTGTTTACCCCCTTTTTTTAAATCTAGAAGACCTATAAGGTGTTCCACACCAAAGCAACTGAGTCCCTGCACCCCTCTAAAACAGAACTTGAATAATCATTCCCAGCCAAGGTTAATTCCATGGTTTAAATCCTAAATCCATGCTTTATAGAAGATAATAAAATATAGAAACAATTCCTTAGGCTACAGTTAATAAAGACAGTGGATGAAAAGGCTCTTCAGCAGTTCCTGCTAAAGAACAAGCTTGGAAGTAAAGGAGACCAGTTCAGACATTCAAAGAGGCTATTTCTGAGATGGTGCTTCCACCCATCTTTTGAACTCTTCTTGATGGCCTACTATGTGCCCAACTCTGGACTAGGCACTGTGATGGGGTCAACAGAAAATACTAAACTTTATTTCTGTCCCCAAGAGATGATAACTGGGGTAAGGCATCACAGAGGAATAAAATAAGCCCAGATAAAACAAGAGAGAGGAAGGGGGAAGAGGAAGAAGGCACAAATACATCAGCAAAGCAATCTTACTTCTGCAAGTCGTCTGATCTGAGTTGAGAATGTAGCCTTGTTTGCACCTGCAGACATATGAGCCAGGGGTGTTGATGCAGAAGTGGGCACAGTTATGCTCCAGGGTGCTGCACATGTGGGCGGCTGAAAGGAAAGACACAGGAAGGTAAGTGAACAGTGGTGCCTTCTCTCACTCCATTCCAGCCAGCAAGTATTTATTTGGAGCCTACTCTCTCCCCCAGGCAGAACCCAAGAAATAAGCTGCAGTCCCCACCCTCAAGGGGGCTCACAGTCCAACGTGGACAACACAGGGCCAGATAAAGGGCCACAGAAAGTCAAAAAGAAATGGTATGAGGCTGAACTATATGAAACTGCTGAATACCTGATTGGTTTTAATCTACAAAAAAAAAAAAAGGTCTGTGCACGGTGGCTCACACCTGTAATCCCAGCACTTTGGGAGGCCAAGGCGGGCAGATCACCTGGGGTCAGGGGTTCGAGACCAGCCTGACCAACACGGAGAAACCCCATCTCTACTAAAAATACAAAATTAGCTGGGTGTGGTGTCACATGCCAGTAATCCCAGCTACTCGGGAGGCTGAGGCAGGAGAATCACTTGAACCCGGGAGACAGAGGCTAAGGTAAGCCGAGATTGCACCATTGCACTCCAGCCTGGGCAACAAGAGCAAAACTCTGTCTCAAAAACAACAACAAAAACACAACAAAATTTTCAATTTAACTTAATAATACCCATGTGGTGGGCAGGGGAATCAGAAAAGTTTGCCAATATCAGAAGGGGCTTTGGCTTAAGTGTGGATTTTCAGCAAGCAGCAATGGGGCTGGAGGAAAAGCTATTAAATAAACAAAAATGTGTTAAAGAACCAACAGTTTCTCAAAATCATGTTTCAAGAGTAATGCAATTTTTTAACATGCAACAGTATACACAAAATTCTGGAGTAAAAAATGCACTCATACGTTTCATGTTTCTATAACCTTATGTCTCAATTTAAGATATCTCTTCATTTAGTTTCTTTTCTTTTTTTTTGAGACAGGGTCTTGCTCTGTCTCCCAGGCTGGAGGGCAGTGGCACAATCATGGCTCACTGCAGCCTCAAACTTCTGGGCTCAAGCCATCCTCCCACCTCAGCCTCCTGAGTAGCTGGGACTACAGGTGTGTGCCACCATGCCTGGACAATTTTTAAAGTTTTTTTTTTTTAGACACAGGGTTTTACTGCATTGCCCAGGCTGGTCTCAAACTCTTGGGCTCAAGCAATCTTCCCAACTTGGCCTCCCAAAGTGCTGGGATTACAGGCATAAGCTACCACACCTGCCCTCTGCATTTAGTTTCTGAAGTACCTCAGCTTTTTGGTACATTAGTTCTTGCATAAGTCTCTCTGTAGCTCATAAAAATTCTCTTTTTTAATGTGCAAATTTATGACTTTACTCAATGTAATACAACTTGATAGTATTTAAAATTAACAAGCAACAGTATAAACATAACAAGTTATGCAAATGTTCTCATAAACAAAAAAGATGTCTATATGTAGAAATACATTTTTGTGAAGCTAAAATCAAAGGAACAATCAAAAGCTTAGAACAATTCCATTAATCCAGCGCTTTGGAAAACTCAGCTATGATTAAATCCATCTAAAGTTTCTGTGTCTTTACACTGAAGTAAGAAATATGGTGGGCAATAAATGAACTAGGGAAGTAAAACTGGTTTATTTCACAATAATACCATTTAGAATGTACTGTTCTGAGTTTGATTGTCTGTGTTTTGGTTCCTGTTAGGATACAAATAACACTAGGAAGGTTTGTAGATCCAATCAGTCCTTTTTACTTCAGGGTGAAATAAACAGCTTTTTTGGGTGACCTTGTGCAATTTTCTTTTATTATTATTAAATAAAGTAGAAGTTTTCTCGTTTTATATCAAATAGAGATCATATCTTACTATGTTGCCCAGAGTGGTCTCAAACTCCTGAGCTAAAGTGACTCTCCTGCATCAGCCTTCCAAAGTGTTAGGATAACAGCATTAGCCACCCAGCCCCTTGTGCAATTTTCTTAACCTCTTTATAGAACATGAGGATAAAAATCACCTGCCTCATAAAAACCTCGAAAGGGTTAAATTAATGGAGATGGCAGTGTGTTGAGAACAGAGCCTGGGGAATGCTGACGATGCCTACTAACTATTTTATAGCAAAGAGAATTATGGTGGCATTTTGTCTTATTTTATATCTGTAGGTTCCTCCTATATATACTGACCTTCAACTCAGTTTTCACTCAGCATTAATCACAGATTCTATCCATATTGATACATGTACTATATTTCATGGAAACTAAAATGCACCCCAGTTTCAGAGATGTCAAATTGTGAAGACACATTCAGGCGATCCTCATTCTTCACAGATTCCACATTTGTGAATTTGCCTACTCACTAAAATGTATTTGTAAGCCCAAACCAATATTCACAGAGTTTTCACAGTCACTAGTGAACAGTATCAGAGTGCATGAGCACTCAATTTAAAATATCTCTGCATTGATCGGGCACAGCAGCTCACGCCTGTAATTTCAGGACTTTGGGAGGCCAAGGTGGGCGGATCACCTGAGGTCGGAAGTTCAAGTTCAGCCTGACCAACATGGAGAAACCCCATCTCTACTAAAAATACAAAATTAGCTGGGCGTGGTGGTGCACACCTGTAATCCCAGCTACTCAGGAGGCTGAGGCAGGAGATTCGCTTGAACCTGGGAGGCAGAGGTTGTGGTGAGCCAAGATCGTGTCATTGCACTCCAGCTTGGGCAACAAGAGCAAAACTCCATCTCAAGAAATAAAATTAAAATATCTCTGCATTTAGTTTCTTTCATGAGACAGGCTCTTGCTCTGTTACCTAGGCTTGGGTGCAGTGGCACATTCACAGCTCACTGCAGCCTCAATCTCTGGGGCTCAAGTGATCCTCCTGCCTCAGCCTCCCAAGTAGTTGAGACTACAGAAAATTGTGTTGCTTGGTGAAGATGTTCCCAGCTGAGGTTGAACAAGGTGCCACACTGCCTTCTTGTTTCAGCTTTCACTCTGTAAACAAGTATCCTTTTTACAGTCTACTTAGTGACACTTTTTTTTTTTTTTTTTTGCATTTCTGTGCTTTTTTTAAGTGAGTTTGCTGTTTAAAATAGTGATGTGCTGTCTAGCGTTCTTCAGTGCAGAAAGGCTGTGATGTGCCTTACAGGGAAAATGCATGTTAGATAAGTTTCATTCAGCCAGGAGTTATATTATCATTGCCTGTGAGTTTGATGTTAATGAATCCACGGTATATATCAAATAAGATGTTTTTGGCTGGGCATGGTGGCTCATACCTATAATACCAGAACTCTGAGAGGCCGAGGTGAGTGGATCACTTGAGGTCAGGAGTTTGAGACCAGCCTGGCCAACACGGTGAAACCCTGTCTCTACTAAAAAAAATACAAAAAGTAGCCAGGAGTGGTGGCAGGCGCCTGTAATCTCAGCTACTCGGGAGGCTGAAGCAAGAGAATTGCTTGAACCCAGGAGGCGGAGGTTGTAGTGAGCTAAGATCGTGCCACTGTAGACACAGCGAGAGTCTGTCTCAGAGCAAACAACAACAAAACAAGTAAGATGTCTTTAAACAGAAACACACATGAAACAAGGCTATGTATTGATCAGCTGACAAAAATATTGTCACCAGAGGATAGCAGGAACCTAACCCTTGATTTCCAGAGAAGCAAGGTTTAGTATTCGCTAACTCAGTGTTTGCAGTGACTTTATAAAACATAATTATTGTGGATAATGAAAACTAACTATTTTAGATTTAATCAAAACCTTTAGTCTATCCCTCCCAACTGATTTATCCATTGGTCATGACTTTCCTCATTTTATCTAGCCATTTCCTCATTAGTTAGCATTTGGGTGGTTTCCAAGTTTTCACTTTCAGTGTTGTGATGAGCTTTCCTAAACATGTCTCCTTGAAGGCATGTGCAATGGTTTCTCTAGGACTGGGTTTCAGTTTAAACAGATAATGGCCTAATTGCCTTCCAAGATAGCTCATATCAGCAATGATGGTCCTAATGACTCCCATCCCCTCAAAACTTCAGCACTTGGTGTTATCAAACTTTAAGTTTTGACCATCTTATGGTGGGGGGTAATCATTATTCCACTTTTAATTTGCATTTGCTTTGCATCCTGGAATACTCTCTTCTTTTCCTGGACTGCTGAAGTCAAATTACCCACAGGCAGAGGGCATTTCTGAGGCTATCACAGCATGTCACTGTCTCTCTCCATAATTAAGGAAGTGTAGTGTCTAGGCAACCAACCACACAGCAGTCACCCACAGCCATGAGTGGGAGGCCCAAGTGATGTGCCTGCTGCCTGTGTTCTTGCTGAGACCCTAACAGACAAAATAAGAAGACAGGAGATGTGAGGCAGAGAAAATACCTGCTGGGCAGCAGGCAGCATTGTGGGGAGAGGATGGCTGCTGGAAACAGACCTCCTGACGGCTCAGCTTTGCCACTCCCTATGACCTTGTTTTAATGACTTGGTTTCTCTGAACTCCACTTTCTTCACCTATCAAATGGGGAAATTAGGCCAGGCATGGTGGCTCATGCCTGTAATACCAGCACTTTGGGAGGCTGAGGTGGGCAGATCACTTGAGTCCAGGAGTTCAAGACCAGCCTGGCCAACATGGTAAATCCCATCTCTAGTAAAAATATAAATACAAGCCAGACGGCCAGGCACAGTGGCTCACCCCCGTAATCCCAGCACTTTGGGAAGCCGAGGCGGGCAGATCATGAGATCAAGAGATCAAGACCCTCCTGGCCAACATAGTGAAACCCCATCTCTATTAAAAATACAAAAATTGAATCTTGGGCCAGGGGCCATTTTGGAAGCATCTAGCCAAGCTCCTCCTCCTGCCTGAATATGGAGAAGGAAAAGGCAAGGAGTGGACCTCCACAGAGAAGGTGAGGGAATAAGATCAGCAGGCTTCTAATCAACCAAACACAATTGCTTTGCCCAGAACATCAGCGAAGGGGGAAACCAAAGGAGAAGTATCTGTCAAAGGTGACAAAGTGCTCTGCCCTAAGAGGAAGGCAGAGTATGACAACCCCAGACCTCAGAAGAAGATACCAATCCCTCCATTACCCTCTAAACTGCCACCTGTTAATCTGATCCACCGGGACATCGTGCGGGCCTGGTGTCAACAATTAAAGCTGAGCAACAGAGGCCAGAAACTGGATGCATACAAGCGCCTGTGTGCCTTTGCTTACCCAGACCAAAAGGATTTTCCTAGCACAGCAAAAGAGTCCAAAATCCAGAAATCATTGCAAAATAAATTAAAGGTGGAAAAAGGGAAAATGTGCCTGCAAAGTTCTGGGACACAGCCTCCTCAAGTGGCTCTTCCACCTACAGAAGGGCTGCCTGCTCTGGAAGAGCCCACTGCTCTCCTTGAGGGAGTTAATACAGTTGTGGTGACAACTTCTGCCCCAGAGCTTGTGCTGGCCTCCTCGGCGAGGATTTCAGCCAGGGAGAGGATGCCAGAGGCAGTGGAATCTTCACAAGAAGCCAGTGGTGTCAGGGGATGTGTGCTCCATGGGAAAATCTCCCCGCAGACACAGTTGGCTGGGTTCACCTGCAGTTTCATGCTGGTCAAGCCTGGGTTCCAGAAAAGCAAGAACGGAGAGTGAGTGCACCCTTCTTGCTTCCTGCCTCCAATTTTCCAGCCCCGCACCTTGAAGACAATATGTTGTGCCCAAATGTATTCACAGGAACAAGGTCTTAATAAAAAGCCTCCAATGGGAATAGAATATCAGGAAAAAGGCCATATCTATGGTAATTAATGGCAGAAAGGCTGGAGAGTCGATTCCCTGGTGCTGCTGACAGGTGAACTTGGTCCTCTCCACACCTGCTTACGGGCCATGCAGACTGTTGGGGTGGCAGATCTTAGCCTAAGACCCCTAGCATTGCCTGTTGTTTTGTGAGTAGAGATATAACAGATCCTTGCATTTAAAATTGGAAAAACATTTCACAAATTACCATAAATTGTAGTTAATTTGTAGAAAAACTTATTCATACTACCTTTCTAAAATAGAAAAGACTTCAGCAGCTATTTTGTTTTGTTCTGCTCTGTTTTGTTTTTTTGAGACAATATCTCGCTCTGTTGCCAAGGCTGGAGTGCAGTGGTGCGATCTCAGGTCAGTGCAATCTCCACCTCCTGGCTCAAGTTATTCTCCTGCCTCAGCCTCCCGGGTAGCTGGGATTACAGGCACCTGCCACCACACCCAGCTATTTTTTTTTTTTACTTTTAGTAGAGATGGGGTTTCACCTTGTTGGCCAGGCTGGTTTCAAATTCCTGGCCTCTAGTGATCCACCCACCTCGGCCTCCCAAAATGCTGGGATTATGGGCATGAGCCACTGCGTCTGCTTTCAGCAGCTCTTTTAAGTGAGAACTTCTTCAGTGGAGCATTGTGAAGGAGTTAAGTAAAACAGTAGTTTGCTCCTGTGCTGAATTTTTCCTCCTCTGAACACTGACGACTTTAGGAGCTGCGTCATTCCAATTGCAATTTTATAAAACATAAAGTATTTTAAGGCAAAGAAAGGCTGTTAATTCTCTCCCTCCCCCAAAACATGGCTTTTAATATTCAAAACAATATTTTTCAGAGTTCTCTTAATAACCTGAGATTTTTATGGTGTGCCTACAGAATCAAAACACAAGGCACTTTGTATTATTTCACTTAAAATTTTGTATATTTCTGGTGTTTAAAATGTTTAAGGTTGCTTCCCCACTCAGAAATACATAATATATTGAACTTAAAATGTGTTTATTAACCGATTCTCCATAAATAATGTATAGAAAATAATTCATCTGTTGTATTTAGGGAACCGTATTCATTGCATGCAAATTACTGTTAGTGTTCTTAAGTCAAAGTAGGGGTAAACCCAAACGTGTGATTTTTCTTTTGCATGACTCATTTGTTTTTTTCTTTATCAGCTGGTGGTATGGGTTGGATCATTCGTTTTTTAAAACTAGTTACTTAGGTGTAATTGACATACAAAAAGCTGTACATATTTAATGTATCCTATTGAGTGTAATTAATTTTTATATTTTTTGTGTGTACTTCCTAAATTTAAAGTCCTGTGAGTCTGGGAACAGATCTGTTTTTCACTTGTCCTGATTTAACGACAGTTTCCAACATTGTTTTGTTACTACAAGGAGGGGATTTCCCGCCCCTTTAATGAAGATAATAAAAATAATGCACTGGAAGGAATGGTAGAGTTGGAAAATTTGTAACCATTATAATATAGATATAATAGTTTGGGAAAGAATCCTTAAAAATGTTAAAACAGGGAAGGAAAGTTTATTGAGAAGCAAGATGTTCTTCTCTCCTGCCCCCCATTGGTTGCTAGTGGTCAGAATTGTTCAGTGTAATAAATAATAGACATTTTTTCTTAAAAAAAAAAACACAAAAATTAGCTGGGCGTGGTGGCACATGCCTGTAGTACCAGCTACTTGGGAGGCTGAGGCAGGAGAATCACTTGAACCCAGGAGGTGGAGGTTGCAGTGAGCCGAGGTCATGCCACTGCACTCCAGCCTGGCCACAGAGGAAGACTCCATCTCAAAAAAAAAAAAAAAAAAGCCAGGCTTGGTGGTGGGCACCTGTAGTCCCAGCTACTTGGGAGGCTGAGGCAGAAGAATTGCTTGAACCCAGAAGGTGAAGGCTGCAGTGAGCCGAGATCATGTCACTGCACTCCAGCCTGGGCGACAGAGGGAGACAACATCTCAAGAAAAGGGGCGGGGGGAAGAACTATTGCATTGGGTTTTAGAGTGACAGCTTGTTACTAAGGCTTATTTTGTCCATGTGCCATGAAAGAAATTGAACCTAGAAGACTATAACTTGATGTAATGGAAAGGGCACTGGATTGGGAGCTAGAAGACCATGTTCTAGCTCCCCTCTACCTTGAATAAGTGAGGAAAGGTCTGGAAAATCAGGCAGCTCTTGCAGGCTGTTTCTTTACCTGTAGAGTAAAGGCATGGACAGGCTCTAGGGGCCTCAGTACTGACCCCTATTATTTAGACTTTTTCTAGAAACTGCCCTTCATTCTCACTCCAGACACCTTGCATCTGGGAGCTGCCGTGGTGGTCTGAGGTAGTCCCACTCCTGGCCACTGTTGGTTGGTACAGGATTTGACACTCAGAGTCCTTTATTGGTATTTAGGAACCAGAACTAATAAAGGTGGCTCAAGCTGAAGACAAGTGAGCTGGGGGTGCTGGTGGGCCCATGCTTCCTACCTATGGAACAGAGACGGAGAGGGGCAGAGGGAGAGATGGAGTGAAAGCAGGACCCTCCTGAGTACCGCCCTTGTTTCCATGGATAATATAATGCACTCCCCTCTGCTTTCAGAGACAAATTGAATTTCTGACACTTTCAGCCAAAAGAATCCCAAACATCTTCACTAAACTAGAATAAAACTTTCCCATCTGTAGAGTGCTGTGGGTGAGTGCTGAGTGACTGTCGCAGCATTCGGGCCTCATGCTTTGCCTTCCTGTGGGATGGGCCTTTGTGGTAAGAGACAAGGGGAGAGCACAGTCTTGCCTCCTCCACCGGCATGCTGAGAGCCTTATGTCTCAGCGTAAACTCCTCTGGGTTTACACTCAGCCAAGGCCTTGTGTTTATCGGGGACAAATAACTAATCAGCAGGCAAAGTCGCTGGTGTGATTGAATTTGTTGACTAAGAAATAATAACCTTTTTTTTCTTGACATGGAGTCTTACTCTTGTCGCCCAGGCTGGAGTGCAACGGCACGATCTCAGCTCACTGCAACCTCTGCCTCCTGGGTTCAAGCTATTCTCCTGCCTCAGCCTCCTGAGTAGCTGGGATTACCGGCGTCTGCCACCACACCTGGATAATTATTTTCGTATTTTTAGTAGAGACGGGGTTTCACCATGTTGGCCAGGTTGGTCTTGAACTTCTGACCTCATGATCAGCCCACCTCAGCCTCCCAAAGTGCTGGGATTACAGGCGTGAGCCACTGTGCCCAGCCCTTTTTTTTTTTTTTTTTAAATGATTATATGAATGACTAAAGCAGTGGTCAGTGTGGGGAGGTGGACTGGAGGTCTTGTATTACTGAGTACAGTAGACTCCACGTTTGTGAAGTCAGTCCAGCCTCCCCACTTCACAACAGGGCCTCAAAGGGGTACAATCAGCGTAGACTTTGCCCAGGCCAGTTCATGAAGGGTGTGTCCTAGGAACACTATTAGGGCCTTCAATTGTGCCTGACCTGGGTGGGGTGGGCCTATTAGCGTAGGAACAGCCTGGCTCCATGCTTCAAAATGCCAGACAAGGCTGATAAAGTCGGCACCTAGAGGTTAATTAAAAGCTGTCCTGCCCAGGTGACAAGAATCACCAGAACACTCAGGACAGCGTTGTCTGCCCCTAGATTCAGTGTTTTCTCTTACTGGGTGGCAAAAATTGCAGACTCCAGGATGTGTGGGTTTTGGTCATCTCATAGACAGGACCTCAATTCACAGGGTACCTGTGGTCTCTGGGGTGGCCTGAGAATGCAACTTCAGGATTCCCTGTGCTGTGGCTGGTATGGGAAGTTCGTGCCTGCAGGTATAAAGTCTCCACTGTGCTCAGGTTTATATGCAGACAGCCAAAGAGACAAAGCCAGGACTCTTACCCAGCAAGGTCTGGCTCCACAGCCTAATCTATTCCTCACTGTATGATAAAGATCTTGCCTTGATCACACCCAGACACCACCTGTCCCTTCCAATCTGCAGATGCAGCACTGATTTTCAGTTCTGTCTGCAGAATGCCTGGGCTCACGTCTCAGCTCTTACAGGCCAGGCACAGTGGCTCAAGTGCCTCCCAGCACTTTGGGAGGCAGAGGCAGGAGGGCCATTTGAGCCCAAGAGTTCAAGACCAGCCTGGGCAACATAGTAAGACACTGTTTCTTTAAAAAAAGAAAAAAGAGAGAGAGAGAGAGAGAGATTTAAATAAAAATTATTCAGGTGTGGTGGTGCACTCCTGAAGTCTAAGCTGGGATAAAACTTTGAGGCAGTAGTAAGCTATGATCATGCCACTGCACTCTAGCCTGGGTGACAGAGCAAGACCCTGTCTCAAAAAAACAAAACAAATAAACAAAAACAAAAAAAACAAGCTCCAGCCCTTACAGGTGTGTGACCTTGGACAAGTTATTTAACCTCTGGTTCTCAATTTCCTCTTCCATGAAATGGGAATTACAAAGCATCTACCTGACAGGTTTGTTGCATGAATAAAGTGAGTTAACATATGCTAATAGCCTCCAACAACACATGCATACATTAATATCAAGAAATGTTAGTGATTATTAGTATTGCCTTCTCTTTAAAGCTCTCCTGGGGCCCCCAGGCAGACCCTGACAATTTCCAGTTCTGTAAAATAGGGATAATAGAGCCGGGTATAATGACAGGTAGTCTCAGCTCCTTGGGATGCTGATGTGGGAGGATTGCTGGAGCCCAGGAGTTCGAGGCCAGCCTGGACAACATAGTGAGACCCTATCTCTTAGGAAGAAAAAGAGGATAATGACAGTACCCGCCTCAAAGGGCTATTTTAAGTATTAAATGGAATACGTATTTAAAAGTACCTAGTGCCAGGCATGGTGGCTCACCCCTGTAATCCCAGCTCTTAGGGAGGCAGAGGTGGGAGGATAGCTTGAGCCCAGGAGTTTGAGACCTGCCTGGGCAATATAGCAAAACCCCATTCTCCACAAAAAGGAAAAAAATTAAGAAGACAAAAAAAGCCTAAAAGTGCCTAGCACAGGACAACATTAGCTATTATTGGAGTACAGTTTGTGAAAGGAAAATAAAATCTCAGGATCCCAGCTGACTATGCCAAAAGAAAAAAAAAATTAAAAGCTGAGTAATGCAAGAAACTGCCTTTGCTTTTGTTCCTAAGCAGATAGCTACAGATAAAAGGTCAAATATCTCCACAGGTAGCTACTCTATGTTCACCTTACCTTATGCAAGTGTTGATTTACTGAGCACTAGAGGAATACAGAACTGACTGTTCCCCTACCTGCCCCTTTTCTCTTGCAACAGGTGGATTCAGGAATGTGACCATGCCCTCCCTCTCTCCCTTTTAAATACTGAAACCCTCAAAATCATCTCTGGAAAAAGGCACAGACCACAGATTGTTTCTGTGATTTTGGTATTCCTTTTTTCTAGGCATGTCCTTAACCTTGGCAAAATAAACTTTTAAATTGATTGAGACTTGTCTCAGATACAAGTTCAATGAACGTTTAAGGGACAAATGAGACTTCCCAAACCTCAGAGACGTCATCTGCAGCTTAGAAGATGCTCACCATTGTTGTCTGATCGTTTGAGTGCAGATCAAAACTGAGGCCATCTGCCTAGCCTGTGGGTCCTCAGGGTATTTGTTTGTAATAATACATAACAGTGCACACTGACTCCACCATTTACAACACCTGTTCACTCATCTACTTTCAGCATATAAAACCCCCACTTAACAGATGAGGCAACTGAGGCTCAGAGAGCACAAAGAATTTGCTCAAGATTGTACAGCTGGAGTCAGCTCCTCTTCCCCCTACGAAGACTCCCTTCAGAGTTTCACCTATTTCAAGTGAATGCCAACTGCAAGGCAGGTTTCTCTGGCTAGGCTGGACTGTGGAGGTAGCCATCAGAATATGGTTTACCTTAAAAGAGGAATTTGTAATTCTTGACATGCAGAGGAGTGAAATGAGCAAGAGATTTGGAATTAGCATGTGACTATCCGTGGGCTGTTTGTTTCTGGGTGATTCACTTAGCAAGTTTCCTAACCTGTAATAAGAGAGTGACAGGAGTGTGCTGCCTGTCCCCCAGGAGCTTTCTTTGATAACATAAGGGAAAGTGCTTCAGAAATGTTAGTTACTGTGGCCTTAATGTGCAGTTGATAAAGAGGCCCTGGGGCCTCTTCAACCTTTCAAGACAGCTGCTGAGTCTGCTGAGCAAAGCCTGGCAGTGCAGTGCAGTGAGAGAGAGCAGCCCTGTGTCCTGCAGAGTGGGTGGGGGTTCTCACAGGAGATTCATTTCTCAGGCCACAGGAACAAACGGGATAACACTGATGCTTTCTTAGAACTTCCAGATTATAACAAAGAAGATGACCGGGGGGAAATCCAAACCTTCTTTTCATTTTGCTGCCTTGCCATAAAGCACACAGAGATGATTTTTCCATGGATCCCCCACAGGAGAGGGGGCAGTCCCGTTGTATAACTCCTCAGTCTTATCATATTATCTTTCCATTTTCTGATAAATCCAGAATGCTTATAAAAAGAACGCCTCCATTAAAATTTTCCAACACAAATGAATAAACTCTCAAACTGTTACAGAACCAATTTCCCTTTTAATATTTCCAGGAAAAGGGAAACATAAATTCTGCAGAAGCCATTTAAAGTCATAAACCTTAAAAATGTTTGCAGTGTGTTCTGCTGATTGAAGTGTTCCAGCTGACTTAGGCCACGCCACACCACAGCACAGCTCTGCAGCGGCAGAGAAGTGGCACTTCTGACCACTTTCTAAGTGACACTGCAAGGAAAAACATTCTTTTTCCTTCATGGCATTCATTTCTTAAGTAAATCTTTTGATTCTGGAGTCAAGAACAAATGGGATCTCTGCTTTTTGAGATTAGTTCTCAGCAGGGGATTTTGTTTAATACACATCAAAAGCACATTGTTCTTCCCTGGGGCCTGTATCTTAGGGGTTTAGAGTATTTTTAGAGTATGTCACATTCTGAGAGCCCCCTCCTGGGTGCCCCCTTCCTGGGGAGTCGGTGTGGAGTTTGGCTCTAAAGCTCATTCTCCACTCTGCTCTAGGAAAAGATATCTTACAAATAGATATTTACATGTAGACCATTTACAAGTAGATATCTGCAAATAGATATTTCCTTTTATTTCCCCGTCAAAGATTCATGGTAGCTGGAGGGGACAGGGACCACTGGGAATGGACAAGTCAGGGTGGGACACTGTTTACCAAATCAGGATGAGTTTCCTGGATTGGGCCGCTGGGCTCCTGCCTTCCTGGAGGAGGAAGGATCTAAAAGGCAGCCGCGGAAGCAGGAAATCGGAGAGTGCAGGCTGACCTGCTGAGAACGGTGTGGGCAGGAGCCAGGAGTAGAGATAACTGGAAAGTGCGTGGGAAGGAAGGGAGAGAAAAGCCGTGTGGAAAAGACGGTTAGAAAGCAAAGGAGGGAAGAAAGCTTCCAGCATAGAATGCAGCTCAGGGGCTCCGAAAGGCATCTTCCTGCAGAAAGAGTTGGCAGGTGAAGAGCAGCCCCTACAATCTTAACAGGCGGGGAGCTGCCAGGAGCACACCTTGGTCCTCTGTATACGTTGGACCTCTTTGTCAGCTGAGAAAACATTGTCTGCTAGCACCACCATGGGACAAAAATGCCTCAGTATTCCATACCATCCAAGGAGAGGTTATGTTACTTTTTCTGCCCTTCCATTCCTATCCCTATCCCAACTCATGAATTCCAACTTAGGGAATTCCAGGGCAGCTCAATGTGCTGGAGAAAAACTTTGTCTATCTATTCTTCCTCATTCTGTGGTTTGGGCTTACGTGTCCCTTCCCCAGAGCAATCTCCCGGAGCATCCAGGCCTAGGTCAGGTCCTGGGGTTGCACACTCCATCATGTCCTGAATTCTTCCTTCATTACACTGTTACAACTATAGCTACTTATTTGTGTAATTAGATATTTAATGTATGTCTCAGCTGGGTGCTCATGCCTGTAATCCCAGCACTTTGGGAGGTTGAGGCAGGAGGACCACTTGAGGCCAGGAGTTTCAGATCAGCCTGGGCAACATGGGAAAACCTTGTCTCTATAAATAATTTTAAAATAGCCGGGCACGGTGGCTCACACCTGTAATCCCAGCACTTGAGAGGCTGGGATGGGCAGATCATGAGGTCAGGAGATCAAGATCATCCTGGCTAACATGGTGAAACCCCATCTCTACTGAAAATACAAAAAGTTAGCCAGGCATGGTGGCACATGCCTGTCCCAGCTACTTGGGAGGCTGAGGCAGGAGAATCCCTTGAACCCAGGAGGCAGAGGTTGCAGTGAGCCGAGATTACGCCACTGTAACTCAGCCTGGGTGACAGAGCAAGATTCCAGCTCAGAAATAAATAAATAAGTATATACATAAATAATATGCCAGGCATGGTGGTGCACACCTGTAGTCCCAGTTACTCATGAGGCTAAGGCAAGAGGATCACCTAAGCCCAGGAGTACGAGGTTAGAGTAAGCTGTGATCACGTCACTGCACTACGGCCTGGGTGACAGAGCAAGACCCTGTCTCTGAAACATAGATAAATAAAAATATCTGCCTCACTGGCCAAAGTGTAAGCCCCTAGAGCACACTGTGTTTATCTTGGCCTTTGTTGAAAACTCATTACCAGCACAGCACCTGGTATACATAATAACACAGAATGAACACTTGAAGATGAATGAATGAATTCTAATGATTCCTCTAGAAGAGTGACAGAGGAGCAGGACTTACTGCACAGCTTCTTCTGGAACACGGAGGTCAGCGTCTCGATCTGACTGAAATTGGCCACTAGGAAGACATGGTCCTCGTGGGGCTCACTCCCAATGGCCTTCAATGTGTTGAAGTCTACCTGGCCCACACCAATGGCAAAGATTAGGATGCCCGTGTTCCGTGCCTTAGCAGCCACCTCAGCCACGGAGTCCTGAGGTCTCCCGTCCGTCACAATCATTATCACCCGAGGCACGTTCTCCCTCAGGGGCCGGGCCCCCTCTGCTTCTGAGAACGCGATGTTCAGGGCGTATTGGATGGCCAGCCCCGTCATGGTGCCCGTGGACAGATGCCGCATCCTCTTGACAGCACGCTCCACCTCGGACTTCCTCTTGAAGGTCTTGAGGGAGAACTCATTCTTGACGGTGCTGCCATACTGGAGCAGGCCCACTCGGGTGACGTCAGGACCAATGTCCAAGAATTGCAAGATGTCCATGATGAACTCCTTGACCTTTGCATAGTCATGGGTATTGACACTGCGGGAGCTGTCAATGATGAAAACCAGGTCTGCCCGCTTGTTCTCACAGGAGCTCTCTGGGGAAAGAGAAGTCAGACACATTAGAAGAGAGGCCGGGTAGAGTGGCTCTCGCCTGTAATCCCAGCAGTTTGGGAGGCTGAGGTGGTGGATCACCTGAAGTCAGGAGTTCAAGACCAGCCTGGTCAACATGGTAAAATACAAAAATTAGGCTGGGCGCAGTGGCTCATGCCTGTAATCCCAGCACTTTGGGAGGCCGAGGTGGGCGGAGCATGAGGTCAGGAGATCGAGACCATCCTGGCTAACACAGTGAAACCCTGTCTTTATTAAAAATGCAAAAAATTAGCCAGGCGTGGTGGCACACACCTGTAGTCTCAGCTACTCAGGAGGCTGAGGCAGGAGAATCGATTGAACCTGGGAGGCAGAGGTTGCAGTGAGCCGAGATTTTGCCACTGCACTCCAGGCTGGTGACAGAATAAGATTCTGTCTCAAAAAACAATACAAAAATTAGCTGGATGCGGTGGTGCGTACCTGTAGTCCAGCTACTTGGAAGGCTGAGGCAAGAGAATCGCTTGAACCTGGGAGGCGGAGGTAGCAGTGAGCTGAGATTGCTCCACTGCACTCCAGCCTGGCAATAGAGTGAGACTCTGTCCCAAATAAGTAAATAAATAAATGGCACCAATGCAGCTTTTTTAGGTAGTCAAACACCTGACCAGGGTCAAAATTATTATTATTATTATTATTATTTTGCCACATGGCACATAAGCTTGGCTGGGCATTACAGAGAATATAACAGAAGCTTAGGACAGGGTCCAAAGTCAAGGAGCTTCCAGTCTACCTGGGGAGTCTTAACTAATAAAACCATGAAAGAATAACTCTCATGAAAACTGTGTGGTCCTGACAATAGCTGATAAGAGAATAGGGATATAAACGGGCTGCAGTCAAGGTGATGAGACATGAGTGGACCTTAACGATATGTGGTGTTGGATTAGAGAGAAGGAATACATGGAGCAGATGACATGAACCAAAGCCCAAGATGGAATCAATGTGGTGGGTAAGAGAGTAAGTGAGGAGACCTTGTAGTAGAGGGAATACTAGGAGTTGCAGGCAGAAATTAGTTGGAGAGAGAGCCTGAAGCCAGCTAAAAAAGACCATTAGTTGGGGTGTGGTGGCTCACGCCTGTAATCCCAGCATTCTGGGAGGTTGAGGTGGGTGGATCGCACGAGGTCAGCAGTTCAAGACCCAGCTTGCCAACATAGTGAAACCCTATCTCTACTAAGAAGACAAAAAATTAGCTGGGCATGGTGGCAGGTGCCTGTAATCCCAGCTACTTGGGAGGCTGAGGCAAGAGAATCACTTGAACCCAGGAGACAGAGGTTGCAACGAGCTGAGATCACGCCATTGCACTCCAGCCTAGGCAATAAAAGCAAAACTCAACTCCATCTCAAAAAAAAAGTCCTTTACATTCAGACTGAGAAATCTGTACGTGATGCCACCAGCGAAGGGCATCTTAGCATCATATTAGGTAACTTACCTCTCCCATAGGGAAGTTACATAATGAAAAGTCAACAGAGTTTGGCAGTGGTTTGCAAGACAGATGGGCTATACAATTTCTGGACTAATCTGGTCAAGAGGGGGACTCACATCTAATCCTGGGAGACAGTAGTGGAAATGGAGAAAAGGGGACCTAAGAAATATTTCAACAAAGGACACAGTTAAACTGGAAAAAGTCGAATGTTAAATCTTTCCCTTACCACAATGACTACCATACCTACACCTTAAATATCTAGGCAAGAAGGCTGTAAAAGGTTTGAGTCCATAGACAAAACTCATCTCTTTTCGTGTTTCTAGCACGAGGATGATATCGGATGAGATAAGAGGCCTCTTGCCTCAGTGGGTAGAGGCTGGGCATTCCTGTGGAGTTTCTCAGATATTCTGAGCTACTGCATTTCACCAGGGTGAGCCCCCCCCGCCACCCCCTCATCCCCCTGCCCCACCTCTGCCTTCACTGTTCTCTATCCCCTTCCCGGACTTTGCAGCTGAATCAGGATTTGAAAGGGATTAGAAAAGGGTTCCCAAATGCTTGTCCTAAATCCCAATCACCACAGCTGCGAGAAAGAGAGAAAGCCAAAAATGAAACAGTGAAGCCAGTCATAAAAATGAGAAGTGGGAAAGGCCTGTGAGGTCATCCTGTCCAGGCCAGCTCGCCAGGCAGTGACTCGTCCCTTCGTGCCTGCACACACACCTCATCCTTGCCGCCTCAAAAGTCTAATGATTTTAGGGGAGGAGGCACCCCCAAACACCAGTAGCCTGGCAGGAAACCAACCTTCTGCCATACCCATGAATAACCCTGGGGGCTGGGTGAGACCTGGGTGAGTGTCTCAAAATAGAGGTCCCAGAAACTGCCTTTATGGGCTCAGTGATAAAATCTATATAAAATCTAACATTTGCAGAATGTTTTAACATCTTTTTTTCAAGAGCACTTTGTCATTTGATTTTCAGAGCAAGATTTTGAGAACAGAGCTGGGAGCATCATACCCACTGCATAGATGAGAACATGGGAGCACTGGGAGTTTGAAATCTTTCATAATTTAGAAAAAGAAAAAATTAGGCTGGGCACAGTGGCTCATGCCTATAATCCCAGCACTTTGGGAGGCCAAGGCAGGCGGATCATGAGGTCAGGAGATGGAGACTATGCAGACTAACACAGTGAAACCTCATCTCTACTAAAAATACAAAAAAAAAAATTAGCTGGACATGGTGGCACATGCCTGTAGTCCCAGCTACTTGGGAGGCTGGGGCAGGAGAATCGCTTGAACTCGGGAGGTGGAGGTTGCAGTGAGCCGAGATTGCACCACTGCACTCCAGACTGGGTGA